>OOFC01015402.1:19390-47692 GCA_900323345.1 Pseudochromis fuscus
AAAAAAAAAAAAAAAAAAAAAAAAAAAAAAGACCTGAAGGCAATGACTGTTGACAGCACTGTTGTTTGAGATGATTTTCCTGTGTTGGTGACTATGTGTGAAAAAGGCTTTCTTTGCATGAGTGTTTTCTATCACTCTGGTCTGCTCTTCTGAATGTCTTTTGTTGTATGATACTTAAAAAAATATAGAAAAAAAAACAAAGGGAGGCAGGGTGGGAGGGGGGAAACGAGGTAAAACACCACTGGGATTTGAGGATTTGACTTTTTCCTGCTTCTTTCTATTTCGTTATTTTTTTTCTATTTCTTTGCGATCATTTTATTTTTCAAATGTTCTTGTATCACTGTAACTGTTGGCACCGGTTTTGCCTCTCTGTATTTGTTTATTTGGACTGCGTAGGAGGAAATCTATCTAGCTCACATCTCTCTGAAGAAAAAAAAAAAATAACAGAATGTATCGAGTATTGTATCCTGGGAACCTCTTATCTTCAATTCACATCATGCGCCTGTAGTAGGGAGAGGTTTTCTGTTTTTTATTTATTTTTTTTTAGAGGATAATCCCGTCTCATGTCATGTATCCCCCTACTGCTAGTGAAGGATAATGCTGTTTTAAATGTATACCCTTGCCGAGGACAAAAAGCTTTTCACTATTTTTGCGCTTTGCTGGACATGTGTTGTATCTGAGATGAGATAGTTAATGATTCGTGTCAATAAAACAGAGAAATCTGACGCTCGGGTTGTTGCCTTAAGGAGCTACGATTTCATGTGGAGGCTTTTGCATCAATGTTCCTGCAGGAGTGTTTACAAGACGCCGTCACAAAGCGAGGCCGAGGTGGCACATCCTTCCTGTTACAAATGAGGAGTTGAATTCCAGTGCAATAAAACGCACTGTTGCTCAGTTCAATACACTCCAGGGTATTGCTGCTACAGCGTGATCAGTAGCTCACAGTGACTAAAGTTTGCAACCTTTAGCGGGACTGTTACTTAGGCCACAATGACCATCGATCACGAAAAGTTTCATAGACTCACTTTGAGGTTTTAAACACGTCTGAAACTTCCTACAGTTTAGGGCTCATGCAGTTTTTTTGAAGTTGGCGACATTTTTAATATAAAAGGTTCAGAGGAGGGATCTCCAAGGAGCCTATTGGTCGCCCTTAACCCTTCAGTGTGGACCGCTATTGACCACGTGTTTGTGTTTGTTTATTTATGCAGATTTACCCGTTTGCTACCGGCTACTGCGAGATTTAGCAGCAATATTCTTGCTCGTGACCTTTGATGACAAGATGGTGGGACATATCAGATTTATTTCAGAGCTAACAATTAGCTCAGTTGGATGAGCATGGGTCTCCCACTTTAAAGGTTGCTGGTTCAAGTTGCACATTGGTTCCCTGCTAAAAAACCCTTATTATACTTCTTTATATGAGTGATTGAAAGTGGAAGTAGGATCATTATTTTTATGATTGTTTATCTCCAGTGTTTTACACATAATTTAATGATTAGGAGACAGGAAACAGTTATTTTTTAGGTTTGTAAAGAAGGTGCTCTCCAGATTATTTTTTGCTTCAGGTAGCTCTCTGTGTCAGAAAGGTTGGAGACCCCTAGTGTAGAGAATAAGGTTAAAGGTTTTTAAGGTTTCTTTCTAAGAGGACTGTTTAAACTGATAATGTAATAAATTTGCCCTTTCTGGATTGTAATAGGCTAACAATGTAATAACTGGCTAATGACGTAGTAAACGTCCTGAACCGATAACGAAATACCTTTTGGCTAATAACGTAATCATTTACTACGTTATAATTGATTATGTTATTGGCTCAGTTATTACATTTGCAAAGTTTTTTCTTTTACCAGGACAATATCGTAATAAAAGTCCTGAATTGATAACGTAATAACTTTTGGCTTGTAACGTAATAATTTCTTACGTTATCGGCCTATTACATTTCAAAAAGGACACATTTGTTACGTTACTGACTGTTGTTACATTATTGGCTTCAACAAAGACCTATCGTGTTTTTCCATGTTTTACATTGTTGGTGTTCATATGGTCAAAGTTTCAAATCATGACATCAAAGCGATGTTCAAGTAATCCCTGTGAAAAAAGTGCTGAGTCTGCAGCCTGCTGAAAACGCACCATTTCATTAATCTGATTGGACGGTTACAAGTCAACTGTACATATGTTGCCTCTTTCTGTAGCTGTTTGGTAACAAGACCGAACACGTTCTCCAATTCTCCCTCCTGAATGTTACTAGATTCATTTATTTAATGTACAGCAGCATATAAATAACTACCAGTGCACAGAGCAGTCATTAACATTTCCCGACAGCAACATTTTTCACTTAGGTCGGCATTTTTAAACATTTCCCACATGTGCATCAATGAATATGTGGGAAATGTTCATACCTTTTACAGACGGCTTTTGACTAAAATACCAAAATAATAAGCTGCTAATGGGAGTAATATTTACCAAACAGAGATGTCCTGCTGTCAGATTTGCGCTCATACATGTTCGAACTGGTTTGAAAAGTTTGAATTTCCAGTCAACAAAGTTACTTTGTATCTTTACAGTCGCCTGTTGGAGAGTCGGGTTCCGCCTCCTGTCACTCTCCCCGATGTCAGCCAATCAGAAGGAAGTGGGCTCTGTGTTAGACAGAGGATGAAATGAATGCACTGCATAAATGTCCAGACTACTACTAAAGAGGAGGCCAAGACTAAAAATACAAAGCTGAAAATGAGCATATTAGATCCACTTTAAAGATTGTGTTTGTCACAGTCCAACAGTGTTGCCAACTCAAATAACCCCCATCTGTGTTTTCTATCCTTCACTTGACATCTCTTTTATTTTTATGTACTTCTTTTTAAAGCCAAATTGTCCACTTTCTGTTCACTCAACAATTTTCTCTCCTTCTTTGATCGCCACTCGGTTTCACTTAACCCCACCGCCAATCCCTCGTTTCTTCCTCCCTCCCTCCTTCAGCCGGTCTATCTTTTCCCGCTCTTTGTTGCTCCCACTCCCCCACTGCCTCTTAGTCCTCTGATGTTTCAATCGATGAATAAATGATTGCTTCTATTTTCACTCTGAGTGCTTGGCCAACACAAGCTGCTTTGTTCCCCCAGAAAGAGTCAGAGATAGGATTTGGGAGACAGAGGAAAAAAACAAAACAGAAAGCGAGAGAAACATGTTCGGCGGAAGGTCTCGCAGCGTTTGACATGAAGAGCTGTCACTCAGGAGATGAATACATTTGCATCTCTAAGCAGTGATTGGCGCATCAAGAGACATAGCAGCACTCCCTCTAGTCCCGGATCCCCCACCCCAACCCCCCAACATCAGCAGCACACGCCTGTGAACCTGACAGTTGCATTTAATTTCATCATTTTGCACTCTCTCTTTTCATTTCTGCACCAGTGTCTTGTTTACTCCAGACTTTACCAAAAAAAAAAAAAAAGGTGCAGCGGGCTAATTATCTCGTGCATACCTTGTCCTCTAAATGCCACGACCACTGCAGCAGCACTTGTGGGATTAAAAGGACGGACACAGTGAGAGGTTTGACCTTGTGTGGACCAGCTGTAAGGTGCATCATTCCCCCAAGGACAAAACCACTTATCAGTGATAAAAAGGCCAGTGTGTACGTGCCAACCAGAGGCTTGCAAAAATGTTGCATAGCACTGCAGTAACTTTACTTTGCAGTGAAAAAAAATAAATCCTATGACAGGTTGTCACGATTCTCGACTTTTTCCAGCGTCACAATGCACAGTTTACCCTTGCAACTGACTCCCAGGCATTTGTCTCTATAGCCTCTTCTGTGCATTTGAAGGTTGAGTTGTGCAGCCTTGAAAACCCTGCCAGACGATACAAAAGCTGACAAAACTATTAGCTAGCATGAAGCTTATTGTGACGCATTTGTGCAGCGAGGAGGTGAAATAACCAGTAAATGATGATTATTTATGTGGGTAAACGTCCCAAAGAACAATGACATATGCCATTAAAAAAACTTGCCAGTGATGATTTGGAGGAGAGTATTTGTTCATGCTTCATCATCAGATGACTCGTAGCATCAACTCATGTTCAAACTGATCACAGACTAGAACAGAGCTGACATGACATCACCCATTGATTTATTGACTTTGATTTTGAAGGTGGGAAATTGGAATTTGAACATTACGTTGTTTTTTTGTTTGAGCCAGAAGTGGTCATATTGAGATATGAAGAGAGGAGTGAGGAGGAGGGTCTGACCTTTGAACCTAGACATCCTGCACAATGTGTGTGAGACTATAGCTGTCAATCAAACTTATCTAAATATTCATCTTTTTGAAAATAATATCTACCGTATTTTCCGGACTACTGAGCGCACCTGTCTATAAGCCGCTATTGAATTTATTTGAACAGTTTCATGTGGTCCACTCTGACCGGGTCTGATGTGACGACGCTAAATGTATCGGCGGCACGGAGCTTGTTAGCTTGTATAAAGCTAACAAGCTTTGTGCCGCCGATACATGAGAAACACCGGTGTTTAAGTTCAAAGCATTGGAAAAAAGTAGCGGCTTATAGTCCAGAAAATACGGTACTTGACCCTGTAATGCCTGAACCATCAAATTGCCAGAAAATTATTATTTTTTAAATCCAAGTGTTCATTGAACCTAGTTGAAGCCAATAATGTCATACCGATAACATAATAAATTTGCCTTTTTTGAAATGTAATAGGCCAATAACGTAATAAAAGTCCTGAACCGATAACTTTTGGCCAATAACTTCATAATTTCTTACGTGATTGGCTTTGTTATTACATTTCCAAAGTTGTTTTCTTTTACCAGGCCAATAACGTAATAAATTATTACATTAGCCAAAAGTTAGTACGCTTTCGGTTCAGGACTTTTTTATCTTTAAATTTTTTCATTAACTCTCAAAAATATCACACTGATGATGTACAGGTCTCAAAAACTCATGTATCAAATATGTTACATTTGGCATTAAAGGGTTGTTTTGTTTTTCAGATGGACCTGCAGATCACTAATGAGACGACTTGACTTTAACTAATGACATCAGAATGACTTATGAAAAAAATTTGATATGATTGACAATGAGGTTTTTTGGAACAAGCAACTAGTGGCCATCGGGGGTATTGCAACTTTTTTGCATTTCCGCATTAGCCACATTTTTGCGTCTATTTCTGTTTACAGACTATGATAAGGATGAACAATGTGTGTGAATGTATGTGATTTATTTATTTTTTTTAGATACAGTTATGCTCATAAGTTTACATACTCGGGCAGAATTTGCGATTTTTTTGGCCATTTTTCAGAGACTGTCAATGATGAGAGAAAAAACTTTTTTCACTCATGTTCAGTGGTTGGATGAATTCATTTATTGTCAAACAACTGCGTACTCTTGTTGAATCACAATGATAACAGAAAGTAACCAAATAACCCTCATCAAAATGGCCAAAAAAATCGCAAATTCTGCCAGGGTTTGTAAACTTATGAGCACAACTGTATAGTATTGATAAAGTGTTGGTATGTGTTTCTTAAGGTGGTTCAGATCAATCAGCATAATCGACATAAAGGGAAAAAAAACACAGGACTTTTTCTGTCATTGGCCCAAATCTTTTCAATTAACATCTGACTGTTGCCAGGCCATTACAGGTTATTTTAATTTCATGCAAATTCAGACTTTGAACCTGATGCCACATGTGTCAGAGCAGCCTATTCAGAGATGCAGCTGCTGTACATCACAACCTGCATGTAGATTGGTTTGTAATCTGACTTTAGGTTAGATCAATATGCTAATTGCAGAATTTCAAAGAAACCATTGCATTATTTAAATAAATAAATAAATAAAATAAATCTAGGCTTTTAGGTTCGATTACTTCACCACAAAGCTGAGTTTTATTTCATGATTGGTGTCGTTTTGAACCCAAAGTTGCCGACACATTCAAGTTCCCCCCAGTCCATGAAGTAGTTAAAGTTTCATTTAAGATATAAAAATGTGATTAATCCCTAACTGTCAAGGGAACCAAAGCAGTAATAACATTTCCATGGCCTTGGACCTGCCCCACACTCATGCAATTATCGTGAGCCCTTTCAAATTAAATGCAAGATGACACATACCGACAGCTTCTCAGCCACACTCCCCCCCACCCCAACACACACACACACACACACACACACACGACCAGCTTTTTCATTTTTTTTTTACTCCTCCATTACAAAATTTTCCATTCAGATTCATCACACTGGCAGGAGGGAAAAAACAGAAATAAAGCCTCAGTCTCACATTTTCATTGTAGCTGGGAGCAATCTCTGAGCTAAACCTATTACAAGCCCAGTGTGGGTTGGAATAACAGCCAATAATAAATCAATAGAACCATAAAGAATAGGACGGAGAGAGAAAAACAACAGCAATAAAGACAATTCATTTTAATTATGGTGCAATAAAAAGGCAAAGTAAAAAGAACTCAGATGTCCCCTTTTGCTATTCTCACTGCACGGGTTTGTTTACAATTGTGTCCTTGTCAGCACTTCAAACACCTGCTCGCTTACAAAATGCCTCCTTAATTAGCGTTTTTTTAAATCCACTCCTCTCGTACGGGTGCACACACACTCAGTGTACCATATATAGATATCACACCACCAAAGCCAAGCTTCCTTTTTCACTATGAGGAGTATGAGTTCACACTCCTGTTTCATGGTAAATTATTATTTTATTTTTTGCCGCGTCAGAACATTTTGCTGGAGCCATAAATACTGTCGTTAAACTCACAACTTGTTACATTTTTCATCCGAGAGGTGCGACGTTGGCAACAGGTGGAGGAACGGAGGAAATTTAATATCAAACAATTCCTGCCTTACCTTAGGCTTGAAGTCAGTATTTGCTTTTTTGACCCTTTACAAAAGAGAAAAAGGTTATTCCAATTATTAACATATTGATTATGACATAAAAATGAAGAGGGCACCTGTCTATAAGCCGCTATTGAATTTATTGGAACAGTTTCATGTGGTCCACTCTGACCAGGTCTGATGTGACGACGCTAAATGTATCGGTGGCACGGAGCTTGCTAGCTTGTAAAAAGCTAACGAGCTTTGTGCCGCCGATACATGAGCCACACCGGTGTTTAAGCCGCATGGTTCAAAACGTTGGAAAAAAGTAGCAGCTTGTAGTCCGGAAAATACGGTAATGTTTCTTTCAGAATTTGTATTTCCTCTGTAAAACATATCAGGATTTGCAAACTACTTGCTTCAACTGTGTGAAACAATAAAACAGACGGCTGAGGAGGAGACAAGACCACACAAAATCCCCAAGAGAGATTCAGACAAAAGCTCCTCGGTTGTAAAAGGAAAAAAACTCCATAGAGGTGTATATTAAACGCCAACAAACTAAGTGGATTAAAGTTTGCTCCGGTTACATGAAACGTGTTTAGATTTTAACTAAATAGGCAAATGTAAACATTTACAGTACACTTATGTTCTCCATGAATCATTTTAGTGACCTGGATACCATATTGAAGCCAAACTCCCAGTTCTGCACATCCAGCGTTTCCTTCACAGACTGAATGATTCCAGAGCTACAGTGTTATGAAGAAAGTGCAAAAGCAGCATATTAAATTGAATTAAAGAGAACTGTTCCTTGTGCTTCTTGCAATATCTCTGTGTTTTTCCCAACTGCTACATTAAGAAGTCTGTTTTCTTCCTTTTCATGGTGGAGTTTTTATGATGGTAACTTTAGGGTCAAGTCAGAGAACAAGAAGCAGAGGAATGCAGACCGGTCAGAGTGCCCCGGCTGAACCCTGTCCACTGCCGAAACCACCAGTGGGTATGTAAGCGCCACAACTGGACCAGAGCAATGGAAGAAAAGTGACCTGGTTTGATGAATCACTCTTTCTTTTCGATCATAGCGATGCTGCATGAGCATCATTTACTGAGCAAAGCAATGGCACCAGCACGTACGACGGGAGGTATCTGCTGGGAAATACCGGGCCCTGACATTCATGTGGGTGTAACTTTGACACGTAGCACCAACTTAAACAGAGCTGCAGACCACATACAGCCTTTCATGGCAGCAGTATTCCTGATGACAGTGGCCTCTTTCAACAGGATAATGCTCCCTGCCACACCACACACATTATTCAGGCATTGGTTTGATGAACATGACTCCAAATTCACCAAACCGCAACCTGATCGAGCATCTTTGGGATAAGCTGGAAAAATAAGTGCAATCCTTGGATCACGGTTTACAGCACTCAAAGGATCTGCTGCTAACCTCTTGGTGCCTGAGATCCTGTTTACACCTGGTTTTAAAATGTGGTCAGATCACAAGTGGACAGCACTAAATATGACTGAGTATGACCAAGACACACAGAGATCTAATCACTCAAACCACATGCGGAGGTGGTGTAGGATGTATTTTTGACCACATATCTTTTGTAGACTAATGAGTCATAATGCATCGTCAACAAGGACGTAACAAAAAAATACAGCATCAGTAGAGGACTGTTTAGTCTCTTTAGGGGCCTGATGTTGCCGTCCAAACACAAGTGGTGGGCAGGACAGTTTGGAGACACATGTTAAATGCAGGTGTAAACTAAGATGTGTCTCAGCTGTCCACTTGTGATCCGATCACTAGTGTTGACGTTACACTACAGGACACTTAGAGGTCCTGTGGAGTCCAGGTCTGAGCTGTATTTGCGACACGAGGGTGACTTGCACAATATCAGGCGGCTGGTTTTAATGTTGCGGCTGATTGGTGTAAAAGGTTCGTGGACACGTGGACGAGTGGCCAAACCACAGCATGAACATTTATGGACTGTGACACTCACCTCGTGTCTGTGTGTTTAATAGCTGCAACAGGTGGCCAGTTGTCAGTATTATTGTCTAGTTTGACAGAGGCGTCAAAGACATGGAGGTGTTATGCTCGGCCTGTGTGTAACTACTGCTACTGGATACTATTTCAGGAGACACAAGTCAAATAACTCTGCAGTCTCCTGGAATCACACATTTAATTGATGTTCACTGATGTTAATTTGCTTTTTTAGCAGAAGTGGGAGACAACGATGATGGGATTTAAACAAGACTGACTTCCACTGTTGGCCTGCTGTAGTTGTGAAAGCATGAACTGGAATTACAAGTCTCTTCTAATTCATTCTAATGTACACTACCACTAACAGTTATGGAGCAATTTTGGGAAACTTTCACACTTCATGTTCCTCAAAGCTGGCCTCCATTCAGGCCGCTTCCACTTTCCAGTCATGAACAGCAGACGAGGGCGTCCAAAAAAAAATCTCACAGCTTTGCTACTGTTACTAAAAACACAGCAAAGGCACAACGAGGTGTACCGGGAGTAATGTTAACTTCATGTTTGTGTTACCAGGTCGTCGCCCTCTTCCAACTGTTCTTTTAGATGATTGTGTCACGGCTTTATTTTTACGTTTTATATTTAAAACTTGTACAAACAGTGTAACCAAACATTGCTAAATATGACGGGTGGTTGTGGGTGTTCCTCCGGAGGAGAAACTTTGTCTTTCAAGTACTGCCCACAAAGCAATTGCTGACAGTTAGGAGAAATTAGACTCATGTACTAAAGGGGAAGCAAGAGGAAAATGCCTGGCTTGCTTTTTTTTTTTTTTTGAACATCTCTGGAGTTGACAATGCGGGAGGCCTCACTGCCAGTGCAGCCAACCACATCTGTAATCTGTCAATGATAATAATTCTCTAACCAGTCTACACAACATGCTCCAACTTTCTACATTCGGCCGCCTCCCATATTATTTCCTCCATCAAACATCTTCCAAAGTGTTTAAAAAAAAAAAAAAGATTTTTTTCAAAATAAAATGCAGAGTGGGAGTAAAAAGCATGTCAAGTATAAACACATGTGAATAAGAGAGGCAGACACAGAAAGAGAAAGAGCTTCATCCACTTTACCCAGCTTTGATCTACCTAATGGGGTGCTGGCCTCGCTCCAGGTGGGATGTGTCGTCAGGGGCAACGGGACAAGAAGAGGCTGATAAGGCCGGCAGCTCAGACAAAACACACTCCACACAGGCCTCTGTGTTACTGTACAGTGCTGACTGTATTTAAAAAAGGTCAAAAATTAAACAGCAAGAAAAGTTTAATACAAAAAAATAATTCTAGGTGACTCATTAACAGGATGCATTTACTGCTACTGGGTGTTCCTATTTCCAACAATAGAGATTATTTGGAAAATGGTGGAGTCATTGACTATGACTAATTCAAGAGACCCAACAAGCGACGGGCTAACCGGTGGTTTGTCACATCACAAAGGGTTTTATTCTCTTAATCTTCCACTTGAACTATCTCCTGGACCCTCCTTTTCTTTCCCTCCATCCTTGAACTCCTCTGCCTATTTCCTGACCTCTCTCCCTCTATCTTCCTCCCATGGCCACTCCCTTCAGCTCTCTCAGGACTTTTCTTTGATATTCTACAGGATTAACTCAGCTGTCTGTCTGCCTGTCTGGGTGTGTCTGATATAGGGGCCTCTCCATTCAATCTAATCACAGCCTATGCCTGAACACACACATTCATACGTAAACATCCTTGTGCACACAGAGAGAAGTCCTCAGTGGGAAGACATCCCCAACTCCTTACAGGACGATTGCAAGAATTTTTAATTAGAAGTTTGTGTCTCTGATGAAGTGTCAGACTTGTAACAATCCACCCGGTCCAAATATTTTTACTCAATATCCTTTTAATCCCAAATGGTTCTTAATTCAAACATGGCAGAAAATCAAACAGAACAAATAGATGAATTAATTTTGATGGCAACAGATTAGATACGATTACAAGTTGTTCCTGTTGTTTTTACTTTCTTAATTCATTCCTGTTCACCACCGACAACCATTTAACAAGTGGCAGGTGTCTACAGCTACGCCTGCAGCTCCAAGAGGTCGAAGAAAACCAATGTGGGACAGGATCACCACTACCACTCTGGTCCAGACAAAGATTTCCAAACACACAATGTTTTGTTTAATGCTAAATTGTCTGAGCCTGTGGTTTGGGTGATTAACAGATGTCAACATGCAAAACATCAGTGTGTCAGCACCGTCAATATGAGCATCTCAGCAGACACAGAGCTGCTAGCATGACTGTGGAGGCTGGTATGGTCTTCCCAGTCATGGGAGAGTAAACAAAAACTGGTGCTGGCTACTGATTCCCATGCAAGCATGCTAATGTTCAGCAGATGGTGAGTTTATTAGCATGCTAAGATTTCCCTTTTTGGCATCAAACATAAAGTACAGCTGAGGGTGATGAGAGTGTTTTTTGTGCAGGTTTTTGATTATAAAACCAAAGTACCAGACAAATTGAAATATTAGCCTGATGGTGATAGTGGAGCTAAAGCCCTTGTGTAGAGGACATTAATATCTGCACCAAAATGGCAGTAAAACTGAATCTTGGCAACAGCATTTCACCCGTAGCTGAAGTGGCGAGCTGACTGATGACACCGCACTCCCTGAAAATCATAACCGATGTCATCATGACCAAACCTCACGCTCCCCACAGCCACAAACTCCTTTTTTTTTTATTTGTGCTGTTTGATCTTCGTCGGATTCTCCATCGCCACAATGTTATTCTGCGCTCTGCAAAATATTATTTTGTTTTCCATAAAGATTCCACAGAACACGTAGTAATAACAGTGTGGGATGTTGCAGAGAAGGGTTAATGGGCCACATGTTAAAGCTCATGGGAAACATATTGCCAGCACAACAGGAGGCTTTCCTCACATTGATGGAGTGGGGCATGAGTAGAGGAGGGGTGGGAGGGGAGAGCAAGGTTCACTGGTTCCCAAACTCCTGCGGAGCGTCAGTAGCCTTCACTGCCACCCTCAGCCTCCTCTCACCCCCTCCTGTCTTGCCTCTTTCTTCCCCTTCACTGCCCTCCACCACCGCTCTCAAGCTTTTTGCCTTTCTTTTGTCCGTCCCCCCACTAAAACCCCCTTACCTACTGGCCTTTAACACCTCCTTCAGGCCTCTCCGTGTTGTTTTATCGTCCTCTACTGCCCTTCGCTTAACCACCCTCCCTCTTCCCCCTCTCCTCACATCTTGTCCGTGTTGCAGCTTTTTCCTGAAACATAATATAACCAAGTGTAATCTTTCAATACACCCTCATATAACCTCTGTGTGTGTCTGGCTGTTCGTGGGGGGCTCTCTCCCTTACATCTCTGGATTTTACTGCACACAGTAAATTACATTAGATCTGAGACCCGGCTTTATGACTGAAGGTCAATATTGACTTTATACAAAAGCAGCAAGGTGGGAGAGAGACAGAAGAGCCAGCGAGAGAGTTGTCAGTGTGTTCTCCGAGGCTTTCTGCTTGCTTTTTCGTTTGGGTGCCCCTCGCCTTTACATTATTGAAACTGGCACACTCTCAAAATCAACATAGTTAGAGATTTCCTCCCCTCTGAAGAAGCGTTTTGCTGCCTTTTGTTTGTGTACAGAACAAAAAACTTTGAAGAGGAAAAAAAAAAGACTTTCAAACTGACTCAGCAACAGTAGACCATCCATTACAGAAAAGGCACAAAGTGTAAACATCAAAGCTTTAAATCACTGTAGAAATTCAGAAACCGTCAAAATATTTAAATAAGGATACACTGATCTTGATTTCAGATGCCTTCAAAAGGAGCTACATTCAAATCAGTAATTACATTGCACTGCAAACAGATGTTAAATGTAGAAGGAGAAACAAGACTGTAACAAACGGACTGTACTTCTAAGAGGTGCAGTATTCTCCGCTAAGCTGCTGGAAGAGGGAAGTTAAGGCCTGACAAAGAAAACTAATCAAGAAATCTGTTCTCTTGAGGCCCACTGTGCCTTGTTGGAGTACAATTCACACACACACACACACACACACACTCAAGCCATATGCTCACAATGCTGTCCGGCCTGTCGTCTGTCTGCATCACGTACAAGTTTTAGCTTGTATTCTTCCTCCGGGTGACAAAAAAGCAGAGACTTGTGTGTCAACAACTGTTCCTCGCATCCCTACCTGGCCCCAGCAGGCCTGTTTAGAGGTGCAGGCAAGCAAAACCACACACACACACACACACACACATTCCCCAGACTTTTTTTTTTTTTTTTTTTTTGGCTGTCTTTTTTTCTTACACTTCCTTTCCACATTGTGTTATTTTGAGACTGTGAAAGATGTAACTAAACAAATGGTCATTCATGCCGGTCCCTGCCACAGAAAATGGCACCAGCATATGTTTTATTGCTTCACCTTACATTACATTAACAGCAACAACAACAACATTACATTACATTATCACCTTCCTTAACAGTAATCCTTTACATTGTCTCTTTACACTTCAAATAGGAAGAGGCCTTTCGTGTGAAATTTGCCCCAAAATATACAATAACCGAAACCTTATCAACTTTTAGCATAAGTAAACTCACTCTCTTATAAAAGCAATTTTATACAGTGTTTATGTTTTGTGTGGTAGTGTTGTCGTCAAGACTAGAGAGTATCGAGACCAAGACAAGACCGAGACATTTGGAGGTTGAGACCAAGATTGTATAGGCTATATCAAAGAAAAAATCACAACAAAACAGAACCAAATGACCAGTATCTTTTTTATTATTATTAAGTTTGCTTTTACATAAATGCAACAGCAACAAAAACTCATTTTCGTGGCGTCTCCAGTCATCTTCGTCCACTGTCTGTGTACAGGTGGCGTGTCACTATGGGCGTCACAAAGACCGTGTGACACCGGGAAGGCAGCAGCTACAATCTACTCTTCTCACTTATCACAGTAGTGCTGGCCTCTTCTTGACCGGTCTTGATCAAAAAACCCGAGTCCACCCTATCCGAGACCGAGTAAAAATGCCTTTGATTCCAATACGAGACCGAGACCCCTAAAAAGTGGTCTCTAGACCGGTCTCGAGACCAAGACCGATCTCAAGTACTACAACACTATGTGGTGGCATTAAATCCTGGTAAACTGAAGTAATACACAACTGAAATGCTCCCAAATATTTCCTCATGCTCCAAAATGAACCTTTATCATCATCCATGCATTTTGTCCAGGACGGATTCATCTATTGATCTGTTCAAATCCCATCTGTACATGTGTTAGAGAAGACTACCAAATAATCCTACAGTATGCTTACATTGCTTTGCAGTCAGAGGAAACCAGGTAGACTCTGTAGTTGCTACATCAGCAGCTACGTGCCTTCAGTTTCCTCGTGGTTAATTGGCGTAACACTGGTTGTCCTGCTGTGGTTGGCTGTTTATTGTTTTGGTAAGCGTACAAGCTCCCCGCGGAGGTTATGGTTTACTTAGTATTTTAAAGGAAACTGAGGCTCGAAAACGCAGCCTGGCATTTCGCACACACTTGTGCGGTTACACTTAAAGAGGTCAAGAGGAGAAGGAGCTTCTGCGGCTCACCCTGGATGTTTACCACCGTGGTACAAAATCATGTGTTTTTCTGTGTGTGCGTGTGCTGTAGGTGGTAGAGTTAACATCCTGGTGTGCCGAACTACCTCAGGAGAGAAAAACAGACATCCATCACGTGGCCCAGGCTGCCAGTTGGTTTGGTTATATGTGAATACTTCCTAAACCGCGGGTTGTTTGCTGGAATATTTGAGGTCTGAGGCCAGGGTTACCTCTGTTTCTGTCTGCATTGTCTACCTGGCCAAAATTTGTTTTCTTTTTCCAAAACAGGAAAACAGGAAGATCTAATCACGGTAACGGTTTTTTTTTTAAACCAGCGTTGGTGGAAATAGCTGAGCCAGAGGAAGTTTTTTTAACATACAAGAATATCAGTTACAATCAACGTTAGATTACATTGTTTCTTAATTAGAAAACATTTCCGATGTGTTCGATGTGCCACATCTGTGCCGTGGTTACGATCGGCGAAGACTGACTGACACTGATGTTTTAGGTGACAGTGTTCACTCATGGGGATCCCTTCCTAACTTCTGCAGAGGTCATCCTCGGGTCAAAGTAGTGCAGGGTCAGAAAGTAGTCCCTTCTCCCGCTGTGTCCTCAGCCATGTGTAGAATGTGGGTCATCTTCAAAGAAGCTGAAGTATTAGCCTTCGACATGAAGCATCAGCAACTTGCACGGTACGCTGAATTCCAGCTTCACTTCCAGAAGTGGCAGAATAAAGGGTAGTGGTGTAAAACTGCAACATTTCACTACCAAGCACACTTACAACAAAAACCAACCCTGAGGATGTGCGTTTTATGATACCCAACACAGATCTTGTGTTTTGATTTAAATTCTAGGTTGCCATTATTTAGAGCCTTTTCCCCGCCTGGGATTTCACTACAACACAGTGATTCTCACCTGTAGGTACTTCACTGAAATGTTTCCCATCACCCAAATGTATGAATGAATTTAATAGGGTAGTAAATAAGACTTTCACTGCCTCATAGCGCATGATGACCATATGTGCGGGAAGATGCAGGTGCTTGTATTTTATTTCCAGTCCGGGCTGCATATTCGCTGTGTTGTTTTTTTTTATTTTTTTATCTAACAATGGAGGATAGTACTGCAAACATGTTAGTTTTGGTTTCAAACACCCTCCAACTGTAGGCGGACCGGGAATGTTAGCAAGCCAGATCACACAAAATGTAAACAATACTACTAACTATGTCACTTTTGAGTGGGCAGGAAGTGTTTTCTCTTCTTTTTGTGGAAGCTCAAATTGCAGCCCCTGCGTTCAGGAAACATGAGTTATTGTACCAATATGAGGTCGTTGAAAACCATCTCAACTATCTCATCTTCAGATAAAATAAAAGATTTTGTTGCTGGTCAACACCTCACACATAAAGCTGCATTTGTCCTGGTTGTCTCAGATTTCAGTGTCTTCTTCTCAATAACTAAAATTGCACAAACATATTTTCCAGTTTCTGTTTCTAAAGGTTATGATGTCATTTATAATCACATCCTTTTATAAAACCACAATTTTCTGTGTAATACATGTCTCACTTTCCCTGCATGACTGCATTTGGAGCTCATGCTTCTTACTGTAATGTCTGAAAGAAGTGTCTCCAGCCTCCTGCTATTAGCCTTTCATCAGCCGTGGTGGGGAAAGGTGTTTACATCATCTGATGGCCCTAAACCACCGAATGAATCTCTCCTCACATCATACTGCAGTTTGCAGCTCTGGCTCAGGGACCTCGTATACAGGAAATTGCTTTTTCCTTGTTCCAGTTTTGTAATGAGAACGGCTTCACTCCTGAATTATCTGAGTCAGACCACGTTAGCACGAGGCCGTTAGCATCCGCTCCACTGTCTGCGCAGCGCGGCGAACGTATGGCCTCCCGAGGTTTATAGAGTGCAGTGTTATATCGTTAAGTCTGCGAGCAGACCACACAGAGCCGGAGTGAGGGTGTCTGTGTCCTCATTAAAACTCTGCCTGGGCAAACCAGAGACAGCCAGTATACACAGCAGATAAGACGGTTAGCGGTTCGCTCAGATTTACAGCTGCTGCCTCGGGGAGCGAGTGGATGAGGGGCTGAGAAAGAACATGAGTTCATATATTGTTTCATGTCTGGCAGCCAGATGAACAAATTGAAGACAATTAGCAATTTTAAAGGATATAAAGAGAATAAACGAGAGTTCGCCTGATAGACAGCAGCGGTTGTATGGATGGCGAGTGAGAGAAAGGCCACAGAGGTTTCACAGGAAGGCTGCTTAATGAATCGGTGGAAAGAAAATATGAAACAAGCAGAAATGTAAACAAGTGGTTTTAAATTAGGGAAATGTAACGCTGTGTTAAGGGAGATGTTAGGGTCCAAATCATGTCACATCAGTGTGTTGCTACCACTTCAAAAATGAAAATTAATTTCCCACATCACCACTCAGTTCAGCACATCATCAGTGCAGCTAAAAGTGCACTTGGGAAAAGCTTTCAGAAAGACTACATCTCCAAGTCATTAGCAAACTTCAATTTTTACGCAAAAATGTCAAAGTTTCTTGTCAACACCAGAAATCAGCCTCTCTATAACCCCAGCTTGATCCCTCACCTTGGTCACATAAATAACCCTCCCTCATGAACAGAGGTCAGATCCACTCCACTTTCCCTCCTCGGCTCTTTTCTCTCCCTTTGATTTACATCCACCGTATTAAAACTCGGGGCATCCTGCTCTGGAAAAACACAGTGTCTTAATTTCTCTGAGTAAATTTTAAGTGGCGTGGGCTCGTTTTGGCGTGTTCAGTGTCAGGTTCTGCAGACTCCCCAGCGAGCAGGCCCACCTAGTGTGACACTGCACCTCGTAAAGAAATCAAGCCAGAGTTTTGGGAAGGGATTTTCTCCCCAAGTGAGTGTTGGGTTTCACTACCAGTCTGTGGATTCAGTCACAGCGAAACAAGAAGTGCTAACAAAGACAGGGCAATTTAACCACCTGAAAGCAGACACACACACACACACACATACACACACACACACACACACACACTGCTAAATTCCTCTGCTTTCAGTCATGTATACTCTATGCCAACTGTAAGCTTGAATTCTCTCTCTCTCAGTTTAGTTTCTGGTAGTTTAACATCTACCATATTTTCTGTTTCATTTGGCAGTGTTTGACATCAAGTAAGCTTCATGGTCAGCTTCTGTGGATATTACTAATTCTGAAAATGTGCTAGTTTAAACAAAACCTGTCAATAGTAGTTGCACAATAATTTGCGTGAAAAACCACAAACTTCCCAGCAAGTTGCCCCAGAGGGCTTTCTCTACGCAGTCACTAGCACCGACAGGAAAACAGACCGACAGATGAAACCACATCAGTTCCTTGGAAAATTGGGTTTGAACTTTGTTAATCTCTGAGTATATACACTGAAACTCATTAGTTTTCTATACTGTCAAATTGAATTATCGTGTCAATTATGCTGTAATTTTTACTTTGACCTCCTTATTCTGCTCTGGTAACCCAAAAAAGTTGTCAATAATTCAAGTTTCTCCCTCTGGGCATCAGGAGAGGTGTGAGTGGTGATCATGTTTCTTTAGTTCCCTCTCTCAGCAGGTATCTGCTCCCCTGAAGCGGCCTTGAGCAATATACTTGATCCTCACCACCTCCAGAGGCAGTTTTCTGTCGGTGATCCTGACCTCTGACCTGACGAACACCAAAAAATGTTTGTGTTCTCCCTCCCTTTTTTTCTAAGTAGGTCAATACACATCGGAAAATAAGGTTATTATTAGTTATTCCAGTGTGTTGTACATCAGATCAACACATCTCTAATGGCAGAGCTGGGGGACAGTATGGAACAGATGTAAAAACAATCCTCATGGGGGACCGGGCTGCGTGTCCCTCTGGTTTGTCCAGGTGTCCTCATTAAATACAAAACACAGTTTACTGACACAGTTCACCCCTAATGCAACATTTGGGAGTGAAATATGATCTCTAATCTGTGATCTTCAACTATCTTGACTTTGATATTGATAAACTGTGAAGGTTTGAGCACTGCATTAGCCATGAGCCACACCCTCCAGAGGAAGGTTGTACCTGTAACAACCTTCATCCTCCCATCATCACTGGTTCAGATATTCCCTTCAAATTTTAATGCACATAAGCTTGCAGCTTTTATTTTATCAAAGAAGCTAATGTTTTCTAAGAAAGTTGTTTATTTGTTGTATTTGTGCATGATTAAACACCCTGTGAGAGTAACAACACATCCCACTCTGCAACTGGCTAAAGCACAAATGAGTAAATGGGATCCTCTATTATACCAAAATTAGCTGTTTTTAACCAGTAACGTGTGAGCGCACTGCTCTGCCTCGGCTTTTCTTCTGTATTTTGTTTGTACGTCTTCACATCATGTATCTTGAAGTATCTACAATTGTGACTTACGTTGTTTCCCGCAATCTCTCAGTAAATTATCTTTATTGTTATCTCAGCTCTGGGGAAATAAGTGAGATTTTAGTGAATGAAATAGGTTTTTAATTAGATTACAAAGCACAGTATTACTAACATGTCTTAGGGGAATTATTTTGTCATTTGTATAATGATTACAAGATGGAAGACTAGAGTTTCCTGGAAACAACCCTGTGATGATGTTAAACAATAAGGAAGTTTTACCAAAACCATAACCAGTGATGGTGTTACTGTAAGAATGAATATAAAACAAGGAAGGCTTCCAGTTTCCAGCGTCATCTTTTTCCTCTCAGTCACCCACCCACTGGGCTGGTACATCATTCCCACCACGGTCACAAGGTGAGACATGCCGTCTGTGGAAAGATCCGGATTGTGGAGGGAAGGTGTGTGGGAGTTCATGGAAAAGTCTGATTAGGGAGGAGATATGTGTAGAAATGAAATTACCTCCACAACCCCTCCAGCATAACTGCCCAATCTTCACTTTTGAACTGAGGTCATCTATTATGGTGGAAAATGGCATATTTCCAGTTTACATAACACAAGTACTATAATTGTGAAAAAAAAGTTAATTGCAAATTTGCCGATTGATAAGAGCATGTAGCAACAAGGAATTAATTGACTGTGTTTTAGTTTTTAAAAGATTCCCACAGATACACACACGGACACAGATGTAACTCATAAATTACTTTATGATGCAACTTTTCTTGATCTCATTTTAATTTTACTGTTATCATCAGCTCAGAGTGAGGAAGTTACACAAAATAAAGATGCATTTCTTGAGTTGTTGACTGGAAGTCTTACTCTCCATGAGGAAACTCTCTCTCCGTGCCAACTCGGCAGAGGGCTCTTTAAAAACAGATTAATTCTTTTAACATGCGCACGTGTCCATGAGCCTGCGTGTGAAATCTCTCGTGACCAGAAAGCAAACCCCGCCAGTGAACATTAGCGCCTTCCCCCATCACTCAGACTGACTGCAACACGCAGAACGACTCATTACACGGAAGAAAAAGTGTGTTGTGTGGTGACTTGTTGATTGTTAATTGGCGGATGCTTCAAAAAGGCTCACACACAGTCCTGACTGCAGGATGTGCTCACGCTGTGGTTACAGTTGAGGGCTTGCAGGGAGGGAGAGGTGGTTTATTATTATAGCCTAATGCAACAATATGCCTCATGTACGTACATAATATGCATAAAGTTGTTCTTGAAAACTCTGTTGAACATATCGTCTTTGCCCTTTGGATCGGTTCCCATTTAAGTCTGTTTGACTATAGGTGTGCATGTGACTGTGTGTTACCTTACATTGAATTTGTGTGTATTTTAATCTCACACTCTTGTGCTCAGGAATGTAGTGAATAGCTTTCTCTCAGGGTGGGAGGAGTGAGGTGGCGGTGGTGTACTCTACCTGCCTCCTTTCCCTTGCGGGTTAATTTCCATGCTTTTGATTAGCAGGAATTCCACCTCCACCTATTGAATGCAGTGTAAACATGTTTCAGCAACATCCACAGCTATATATCTCACGTTACTGCCACATTAATCCCACAATTGGTTAACAATCAACAAAGCGTTTCAAAGCACTTTAGGTGGGGCATCATAACACTGAGAAGTTTACAGAGCCAGTTTATGAATCAAGAGGTTTATGATGCAATTGTGGACTGTGTTGCATTTTATGGGTAAGGCCCTTTTGATGTCAAGGGAGTAAATACTTGTGGAGTGAGTTCACTGAGAGCGTGCCTTACAGTATTCTTCATGTGGTTTCAGCATTTGGCAAATATCTAAAAATTCAAATTAGGAGATCTTAGGAGATATGAGTATCTACAGATACTGAGAACAATCGACAGAATAGCACAAGAACTGCAATCTATATATTTAAAAAAAGAAATAATGCCTTGTACCAACATCTTTCAAAGCACAGAAAGGATGTAAATGACTGAATTTTAGTGAAGATAAAGGTTTGCACTTTGTTTGACAAGTGATAATATATTTTACAATATCTATGTTAATAATTTGTCTTATATCGATGATTGGAAACTCACCCTCTAAATATATATATATATATACTGAAGAGAGGAACCAACATGAAACCTTTGTGCTGCACATGTTACTTTAGATTTTAAATTATGTTCACATATTAACCTCTTAAGCCCTGAGCTCTTATTTTGAAAGTTCAACTATAGAAAAATACCAGAGACAAGTCTCAGGGTCCCCCAATTGGAGGACCTTGGGGTTGTAAAAGGTTAAAGATTTATTTGATTTATTAAAGAACATTTTATTTTGACAACCATCTTTCTTTTTAATAAAATGAGGAAAACCTACTTCTGCTTTCAGTTACAGATCAAAGTTTTCATTGATGTCACACTGTGAATGATGCAATGCTTGTATCATTATGAAACACAAAGGGCGGCAATGGAAAGTTTTGTCAGTGGGATCCAGTTTCATTTATTCATTGACAAAAAGGGTGAGAAGGAACAAACAAAATACATATCTTCATGTAAAGTTTTTGGCAAATAGTTTTTGACATTTTGTGTACATATTCCGGATTGCTTGAGAAATAATACCTTTTTCTATTTTATTATTATTATATACTTTATTTTATTTTATACTGATTATTCTATTTCCTACTATTTCTTTTTTATTATTCTTCTATTACTGTTCTGAGCTACTGTGACAACAGAATTTCCCTTGTGGATCAATAAAGTCTGTTTAAGTCTAAGTCTAAGTCTAAATCTAAATAGATTTGGTTTTATTTGCTCTGATTTTAAAAGAGATTTCTGGCTCCATCACACATGATGAAGTCATGGGATGAAGGTCACGATTCATCCTCCACTGCCACAAATATCTGTGCCAAATTTCAGGACAGTGCATTCCATAGTTGTTGAGACATTTCATTCAAAACCAAAAATGTCAACTTGCACGTGGTGCTGGATAAAAAAAAAAATCAGGTGATTACGGACAAATCAAGATTCATAAAATCCTAAATAACAAAAAACCAAATCAAATTTCAAGGCAGCCCCTCATGTACGTATTAAGACATTTCATTCAAAACCAAAAATGTCAACTTGCTGATAGTGCTGAATGAAACATCAGCTGATTCATGCAACTACAAACACCACAATTCAACAGAAACATGACGCATTTCAGGGTAATCCATCAAATACTCAATGAGATGAAAAAATCTGGGACGAGATCCTCCGATGCTGTCGTCCCCAGAGCTGTGTAAAATTAAAAGCAGCGTCTCTTTTTTAGAAACAATGTCCCCATTGCTGTGGATAATCCACGGCTTTCAACAGGTTTTATTGTGACCATTTCTTTCATGACAAAAATTCTTTTAACCTGCAATCTGCTAAATTTGGGGGGAGGTTAAAGTGGTAGATTTTGGTTGTTAAATCAGTTGGCATTCACAAAGCACTAATTAACCTGAGGTCAACGCCTTAGCTCACAGGTCAGCGTTTGTGAGGAATGGGGCTTTCTGATTAGTAAGTGGGTGTGTGTTTGTATTTGTGCTTATGAGAACGCCTGTGTGGCCATCAACAGGCCGGATGGGAGAGTTGTGACAGGCCCACAATGAAAGGTACACACAGATAAGACAGTGTGTGTGTGTGTGTGTGTGTGTGTGTGTGTGTGTGTGTGAGTGTGTGTCAGGAAAGTGACTTTAACTGAGAGTTCCCAAACACACCTGGGAGATGTTCTCAGAAGAGATAAAAGCTCCAAAAACAGCTCCAGCAAATACCATTAATTTAAAGGCTTGACATTCAGGATTGGATAAGATGTGACTTTGTATTCTCAGTGAGGAATTGCACTCTTCTGGATACTATTTAGACAGAGAGAGACAAAGTCATGGATGCACTCTGAAGATATGTTAAACAATGAGATTAGTTTTGCTTAGCTCAACAAACAGAGACAAAGTTTGCTTATTGTTTCCTACCAACAGCTAGCATTGGTTTGCTTTAGCCGTGACAGCAGTCTGTCCCTAACATTAACAATGGAAAAACCAGCTCTGAATGAACAGAAAGGGGTCGACTGTGACGTCTGCACATCCGGCCGTGCAGCTCTGTGGAGTGTTGGTGCATCTTTCATCTCATTGTTCTCATCTTTCAACTTTAGTGTTTTGTTCTGATAAACCCAGTTACCACTGACTCAACCATCAGCAGTGCTCTCAGTAAACCACAGTTACATCCTCTGTGCAATATGTTCACTGATATGTGCAATATTTTCAGTTACAATCTTCTACTTTTGACTTTTTTATTCATTCACTGTATATAATGTGCCCACTTTTTATATCTTATTTTGATTTATTTTGTTTTATTTTATCTTTATTTATTTTATTTCATTTTTCTTTGGTAATTTACCTAAACTTGCTTAATTTTTTTATTTTTATTATTTTTTTTTTTTTTACCTATTTTTAAATATGGAGACAATTACTTTGCTGTTGTATTGTGGCACTGTAAATTTCACCATTATGGGACAAATAAAGGATTATCTTATCTTATCTTATCTTATCTTATCTTATCTTATCTTATCTTATCTTATCTTAAGATAAACCCAGTGTGTGAATAACCGAGTCAAAGTTAGCAACCAACTTCTGGGTATGAAAATGAAAAAAAAGAATGAATGAAACTGAAAACAAAAAAGTGGAAATACAGAAAACAGGCTAATCTGTGTCTCCTGCAAAACACTATAGTGGCAGCAGATTTTTGGAAGACACTGAAATTGACTTGTTTAAAACTTCAGTACAGCAGTAATTGATCGAGTGAGCTACAGAGCTGACTGAGCATAGACTGGACGAAGCTAACTTGACCTCACCTGTTGGTTTGTGGACTTTTTGAAGGCAGGAGTTTGGAGCCAGAAGTGACCATATTTGGATATAAAGGGAGGAGTCAGGAGGCGGGTCTGACCCTTGAACCTGATTACGCCGCCCAGTGTGTGAGACCCAACTGCTGCCATTGGAGACCAGAGCTGTCAATCAAACTAACCACGCCCCTAAATATTCCTCTTTTTTAAGCCATTGGGAGTATCGTACTATTTTGCACTTCCACACTGACCTAATTTTTGAGTCCCACTTGCTTCATCCATTTCTAAACACAGCCTGTGTGATTGGGGCATATAGGGCTATTGTCTCCATACAGTATCAAACTACAGACAGAGACTTGACATTACCACTTATTAGCCCATCAGAAAGTCCAGGGAGAACTCACCACTTGTGTGCGATCCTACAGAGAAATCCTGAGCTGTGTTGTGACACAGTTATTTGCTCGGGTTGTGAGCATATAAAGAGTCAGTGACTGTAGACTTGAAGTGAAGCAGCTGTCACTGCGGCTGTAGCTGTAGACATGACATTGCTTTGGTTAATACCATAATGGCTGTGACACAGTCGGTTTTAATGGCTGTAAAGGTGACTACATCCAGCGGTTGCGTGCGTGAAATGATGGTTTTTACCCAAAGTGTTGCACTGAAGTCGCTACAATTCATATCTCCTGTGATGTGTCGGTAACACATTTGTAACAGAAGTGCAAGTTCAAATAGTAACAGCTCCACCACAGACCGAACCACAAACAGTAACCATATCCAGCCACAGCTCCAACGAGCAGGCAGAGCAGCTGCAGCTGTGCTCACACTCAGCAGCTGGACACTGTTGGAAATCTGCCTTTTAAAATGAGTAATGAGCACTAAGTGCATCACATAAAGTGTCACATCATCTTCCCTTTTCGTAGCATCTGCAAAGTCTTTCCCTTAACTGGCAGCCAGCACAGGAAAAGTTCATGTAGATCAGAAGAAATGTAAAGTGCATGCGGCAAGGTGACACAAAACGTAGTGCGAGGGAACCCAGAAATATTTCCAGGAAAAATTCCCTCTGTGACCTTTTAGGTTAAGTAGTTAAAGGTGTTTTTTCTCACATTGAAGCCGGTCCTGGAAACATGTGTGTTGGTCATTGCTTTAGTTCCACTGACTTAAGAAAAGTAAGTATGTCCACACACTTAAGTTCAGTTCGAGGATGAAAAAACACCCCGAGGGCAGAAATAAATTAGTCTGTTGGTCTCAATATGTGTTCCTTCAGCGCTGGTCCCAGCATATTCGAATATGATCAATGTTGACAGGACTAGCCTTTGGTCGGGTTAAAGCACACTATATTCTCCTCTCTCTCTCGATCTGTCCTTTCATTTTTCTTCTTCGCTGACCAAATAGGCTTATGAACTCTTTGAACTGCTTGACTGCAGAGTACACAAAAACCGAATCACTGACTGGAACTGACCAAAGGAGATATACTGAAGAGAGGACAGAGAGAGAGAGAAAGAAAGAAAAGTGATGGGGGGGATATGAAGGAGAGGAAACAGGGAAAACCATTTCCTTGCTTGTTGAAGCACTTGAACTTTAGCTCTTACGTGATCTAAAAGCTGCTACTTATCTACCCATCCTAATTAGAGAGCAGGATGGAGGAGGAGGAGGAGGAGGTGGGAAGGGGAAATGGAGGTTAGGTGGACGTGCGCTGCCTCTACGCGGCACGCTCCTCACAGCTGGGCAGGGTTAACAGTCATGACACTGATTGGTTGATGATTTATACTGCCGCTATCAGGGGTGAGTGAAGTCATCTGTGAGTCCAAGTGGCTGTCAGATGTTTTCTGTAAGGATATGGACATTTGATAAGCAACAAAAGCTCTTTTTTTTTTAAGATTGTTTGTCATTTGTGAGTTTACTGGATTTGCACTCAGTAGAGAGATAGAGAGCAGGGATTGACATGCAGTAAAGGTCCATCTGGGACTCTGCTGTTCAGGGCAGTGCATCCCAACCATTCGGCCATCAGGTCGAAGCGACACAAAGATTCTTCTTGTTTTGTTAGAGATAAAAAACAGACGTTGAATCCTGGAAAAAATTACTAAACGTCTGCAACACTTCTGAGAATCAGACAGCGAAGCCTTTTTCAAGTGAATTGCACAATAGATTTCACTTCTTTTTCAAACCCTAATATGAGAGACACACATATTTGCACGTACGTTCACATATGCAGCTCGGTCACATGGTGCTAAACAGTGAATGTTATCTGAGCGCATTATCGGGGCAAACAGTGAAGGTTAATTCCTGGATAATTTATATAAGATCGCTGAAGAGGTCAACGATGATAACCCAGACAGTGATTTGCAGTGCAAATCACTCCCTTCCACAGGCTTACCCGCAGCTTACGCTCGCACAAACGCACGCCAAGAGACGAAGACTCTCTTCTCACTAAAGGGAGTGTACAAGACAGGAGAGAAGGAGAAGGGAACGAAGAATGTGTAATTTGGCGCCAGGTGATAAAAGACTGTGGCAGTCAGCCATTAAGCTTTTGGTAATGGAATGTCTCTGTTACATTATACATTTAAACAATGTGACTTTCATCCTCACATGCTCACACACTAAAACACACTGTTCTCTCCGTGGAGGGAAAATCATTTATTAGTAGTTTGGGTAGCATACAGTTTCAAAAAAAGGAGTTGCTGTGTAATCACTGTTTTTAAACTGACTGGGAGTCTGACACCAGATAGAGTAGCCACACTCAGCTGTATGATAAAGAGAATCAGGAAGCAGTTTACACGCCTCTCAACCTAACCAAGCCTTGTTACCGTGCCCTGCGTTTGTGTGGAAAACTACTCGTGCAGGCGCATGAAATTCAGACTGCGGTTCCCCAATGGCGTGATTGCTCATGATGGAAAAAGGCTAAACATTGACTGGCTTCAAACAACGTGACTTTGGGCACACTATAAACAGCCACACACCAATTACTCCTCTGTCTTGGTCCTGACAAAGTAGCTACTCATGGAGTGTTTGCTGGAGTATTAGGACACACTTACTGTCCCCTCAGGAATCGCCCTGGTTCCCGGCGGACATGATGATGTTTGTAAATGTGCGTCAATGGGCAGATCGATGCAGGGGAGGCTGTTGATTGTACTTTGAGGAAAGAACCATTTTATTAAAGTGAGTGTTGTTTGGATTTGTGTGTGTGTGTGTGTGTGTGTGTGTGTGTGTACGGAGTCAGCAAAAACTGGGTACATGTACTGTATCCACTGTAAACTTGCCCACTTGAGTGCACACACACACACACACACAGTGAAACGCACACACTCTGAGTCAGCAGAAACAGGAGCTTGGTGACACCGCTAATGAACCCAAGTGTTATTCTTCAATTTAACTATGGACCAGGCCGAGGAACTCCTCTCTCAGGACCGCTCCAGTTACACGACAGCCGAATCCTTCTCGTCCTCAAAGCTGTCTTTCTCCTTATCTATCACTCACCCTGCGTCTCTGCTTTCCTGCTTCATCATGCCTCAATTCCCTCCACTGTAAAGTCTCATTGTCTCGTACATTTTTTTTTTCCCCCTCTCGTACCATTAAATACACGATAAGGTATGAGTTGCAGCATGGCAGGCACATAGCTGCCACCTTATGTCATTACATACTCATGAGCTCTTTCCATTTCCTTACTGTCTGTGAATCTGGCAGCGTGACGGAGGAAGACACAACACTGCTGCTGCTGCTGCTGCTGCTGCTGCTGTAGTGGTCTGTTAGGCCAGGAGAGGGCATCGCTACTATATAGATATCCACTGTGGAGATGATACCAGCACAAATTCAATTATGTAGGAATACTAAATACATAGCAACTCAAGGGGGCTTTTAAACCAACAGGTTGATGAACAGTTAATTTTACAATATTTGGAGGTTTTGTGGGACGATGCAGGTTTACTCAGAGTGAAGGGATTGGTAATTTTGTTTTATTAAAAAAAAAAGAAACAGTTAGGTTATGGTGAATCAAAACATCAAATAAGTCTTTAAATTCATACCAGTGGAAGTCATTTTTCCACCACTTTAGAGGCCTTTTGCCTCCAGAAGAGAAATCAACTTAAAATTTCCAGCTAACTCCAGTCAGAGGAAAAGACAAGAGTAGAAATACTTTAATCCAAATAAAATCCACTCTTGAGGTACTGATGTATTTCCTGTACTTTACCTGAGTGTTTCCTATTGCTACTTTATATTTCACATTTATTGATATTGAGCTGCTACAAGTGACTCTTTATGCAAAGCATATTATTATATTATAAAATATGATGCATGGTTGTAAAATACACAGTGTGTAAAGCATTGGTATTAGTTATGATACTGGTTCCCCCAGACCTAGCACTGAAGCAAGCTATAGCTACTGTCTACATGCAATGACAAGATAATACTATCAGGAGCATTTCTTCCTAATTAGTACTATTACTTTTAATACCAACCAATATTTTTTCCAATAAAGCAAAGGTTAAGTAAAATATTAATAATTAAAAGTACAATTTTTATGGATATTATTCTTCCTCCTTCCTGCCATCTACACATATTCCTACTCAGTCACCCAAACAGAGATAAAGTTGTCTATCTAACAAAACACTCGTCTCCTCGTCATTATGAATCACATGATAAGGGGGTCTGTGTGGATGTTTCAGTAAGCTATAGTCACTTCCTTCATCAATCACTTTTCTTCTTTTTTC
>OOFC01015403.1:0-63452 GCA_900323345.1 Pseudochromis fuscus
CCGTAGTCAGGGGGCGTATATTGTGATTGCACTAACGTTTGATTTACCGTAGCGGTATCAGACGTTTCTTTTACATGTTTACTGAATCAGGGAAAAGTTCCCTCCACGTTTGTGATGCACTAACTACGTGATAAAAAGTTGCACTACCTGTTGTACCTTGCTGTTGGTAAAAGATAAAACTACATCACTGACGTTACCTCGGAGAAAAAAATAAAACAGCTGTTCATGTAGCTTTGAACTGTGACAAATGGAGTTGGAAATACATTGTTTTCAACGAAGACGGCGCAAATACCGGTAAGAGCTACCGGTACATACGGTACTGTATTGTGAATGTACTAGCTTGTTTTGGAGTGAACGGAGTTGTCAGAACGTTGGTTTGTTTTCTATGAATAAAGTTTGACTGACTGACTTATCTGACTGTTTTGTTGACATTCACTTTAGTGCAGCTTCATCTAGATGGATGATAACACAACCCCAGCCACTACAGTAGTTTCTATTCTATGCACCTTATAATGCCTTATATATGAAAACAGTTTTAAAATCCGTTGCACCTTATAGTGCGGAAAATACGGTAATAAGATAAAGTAAATTAGAGCCACGATTCTTTTGAAACTGTTAAAATTACAGAGACAAGAGCTATGCCCTTGGAAAAAAACATTATTAAAGTTAGAGTTATCAAATTAGGAGAAATTTAAAATTATATGTTTGAGTGTGCATAAATTCGTAGTTTTCTCATAATTATATGATTGGAACAGTATAAAGGTGAATTTTTTTTGTTGGGGTTTTGGAAATGGTCACAATAAATAACAGGTCACCACACAGAAGCTGCCGCTGATGCTAAATGTAACAAGATAAAAAGCAAGAAAAGAAAACATGCAAAACACAAAGAATGTATTCAGGCAAATGTAATAATATTTCAGGCATCTACTGTGCGCTGCTCAAAGAGATTAGAGATTTTACTTTTTCCCACCGACATCAGAAGGAGCGTTAATTAGAGACATTCCTTGAGCCACATTACATAAACACCACAGTGGATCTTCGGCTCGCAGTGAAGAGGAGTCCTCCCCAGTCTTCCCGCAGGAGGGTGCTCCTCCCTCATCCCTCCTGGCTCTACAAGAAGTCAGCACAAATGATGATAGAGGTCCTGCGGGGTGCTATCTTCCGTCGGCCAAGGGTGGTAATGGGGTTACAGTGTGCAATTTGCTGCTCTACCCCTGCAAGCTTACATCAGCCTCCCTCATCACTCCTCTTAAAAGCAGAATCCTAATCGTTGTGCCAGCAGAAATACAGTTTTGGCTTTGAAGATGTTATTATTACAGCCATGTTTATTTATTTATTTATTTCCACAGAATGGACTTGAGACTTCAAAACTGTCTGAGGCATTTCCAAATTAAAACTAAAGCTTAAGTGTTTTAAGCAGCAAATTAGTTTTCAACAGTGTGTTTAGTTGCTCTGTATTTCCAGATGGTACGTCTGTTAAGTACAGGCGATTTATTTTGACTTAAATAATTTAGAATGAAAAACATTATAGACCCGTCTCAATAATAAATTGAAAAGTGAACATTCTGTATTAATGAATAACATAATATTCAAATCATTTAAACCTAAAACACATAATTTGTTTTAATTCCTATTAGCATGCATGATTTTTTTTTTTTAAATATTATCTTTAGATTAACTTAATGATGACAATTCCTCTGTTGAAACATTGTCCACAGATAACTGATGAATTTTAACAACAAAAGGAAGTTTATTATATTTATCAATCAAAAATATCAATAGATGCAATGCTCATAAATGTATATGGACGTAGCTAGCATGACTTCACTCATTGATTTGTGGAGTTGATTGTTGGTTTGTTGAGTTTGGGATATGAACGTTGCCATGGTGGTTGTTTGGAGCCAGAAGTGACCATATTTGGATATGAAGGGAGGAGTGAGGAGGCGGGTCAAACCCTTGCGCCCCAGGACACTCCCCAATGTGTGTAAGAGTCAAGTTCAGAGGTGGTGTCAGTGGAGACCAGATCTGTCAATCAAACTAACCACACACCTAAATATTTCTCTATTTGAAACCCAGTATGTACTAAATGATGAAATGATTTTCAGATGGACCACCAGACTCACTGAGGAGAAGAGCTGATATCGGAATCCATCCATCCATTATCCAATTGAGTATCAGGGGTCTGGAGTATATCCTGACATCAGATGACTTGTGTAAAAAAATATATTGACTGAGTTTTCCAGGATTGAAAATGTGTAATTGGAGCCAGAGTTGTTTGGTTCCAGCATCTAGTGGCCATTGAGAATACTGCACTTTTTTTGCACTTCCACATTGGCCCCATTTTTGAGCCCATTGTCCATAGAGACTCTACAGTCATGGAAGAAAATATTATAACACCCTTGTCATCAAAAACAATGGTTATGTAAGTACTAACTTCTGTGTGCATCATGTGACTAAAGCAGACAGAAAAGAAAACATGAAAGGCCTAAAAGCACTGTTTGTTTTTGGCAGTACAATGCTGTAGCTGATGTCAGCACTTAAGTTACTTTGGTTATTATCAAGGAAACCATAGGAAATGTCTAGACACCAGCTCTTAAATTGAACTCTTATGAGCTATATTTGTTGTTATCATTATATGTGTCCAAACAAATATACCTTTAGTTGTACCAGGCATTAAAATAAACAGCAAAACATGGGTGGTCTAATAATTTTTTCCATGACTGTGTGGTATTTCACCATTTAGCAGAAAAAAAAAGCTTCTTGTTCTGACTCCAGCTTGTTAAAGTTTTGGACTAAAAAGTGCTAAGGTGGTTGGGGCTTACATCTACTGCCTTGATTACATTCCCATTCAAATTTTGGCATTGGCTCAGTTTTCATAATTCATCCATTTCTTCCTCCTGAGTCTCCCCTTTGTGGATTTGCTTTGGGTTCAACATCCTGTTAAAAGGTCAGCTTCCGGTTCTTCCTGAACTTTTGGACAGATGGCCTCACATTATCTTCAAGCATTCTTTGATATGATGCAGAATTGATAGTGGAATTAATGACTGCAAGCTGCCCACTCCCTGAGGCAGTGAAGCAGTGCCAAACCATAACACTTCCACCACCACGCTTCACAGTTGCGATGAGGTTCTTCTCCTGAAAAGTCATCTTTGGTCTGTGCCAAACATGTCCACACTTACTGTGGCCAAACAACCCTGTCTTTGATTCAACCATCCAGAGCACATTATTCCAAAAAGGCCTCATCTTCCCCTGTGTTCATCAGCAAAGTGTAATTTTGCTCTCATGTACTTTTTGGACAGCAATTTTTTTTTTTTTTTTTTTAAAGCATACTTCCATGCTGCTCCTGTAGATTCTGTGATAAAACTTCTTTTTGGATGAAATGCTCTTCTCTTGGGATGAATTTACTATGCTCTGTAGATATCTTTCCTTACAGTGAGATGATTTATTTCAGAAATCACACTTTTTAAAACCCCTCCCAAACCCATAGGGATAAGATTCAACCTTTTTTTGTGGAGGCCTTAGAGAGCTCTTTAGATCTTGGCATGATAACACCACACACTTCAATAGCAACACTACACGCCCTTATCAGTGTGGCTGTTTTGACAATTGAACCACATGATTGTGCCATTGCATAAGGACATTTTTCACATTCATGTCAAGGCTTGAATGGCACAATGGGGTTAAACTGTAATCCTCAAGCATTAGTTCATTACACACGATTTAACACAGACAGCCATAAATGGATAGTGCATCGGCGGTTACATTGAGATGAGTTCATAGAGAAAGTCTGAATAATCAGCACATGCAATTCACTGCATTCTGATGATTCACTTGTATAGAGTACATAGTAAAAAGTTTCAATTTCTTGATTAATAAGTAGATTTAATGTTATTTGTATTTAAAATTCTTCATCCACAAGTTTCGTACTTCAGTTTCAAGTCTTTCAGGCCTCCAAGCCAATAATGTAATAACAGCCAATAACGTAATAAATTTGCCCTTTGAGAAATGTAATAGGTCAATAACGTAATAAAAGTCCTGAACCGCCAACGTAATAACTGTTGGCCAATAATGTAATGATTTATTACGTTATTGCCTCAGTTATTACATTTGCGATTTTTTTTTCTTTTACCAGGCCAATAACGTAACAAGCAGCCAGTGACATAATAATTTATGACGTTATTGGCTAAAAAATATTACATTATCGGTTCAGGACTTTTATTACATTATTGGCCAGTTATTACATTATTGGCCTATTACATTACATATTACATGCTTTTCTTACATTACTGGCTTCAACAATCCTTTTATTCTGTTTTCCTTTCTCCCATATAAAAGTAAGCAGGCAGACACTCTTTGCACATGTAAATTCTTACATACTTTGAATACATGCAAATAAGGATAATTTGGTTTATTAAAAGTAGTAGCAGCTAAACTCTGACTGCTCCCTGTTGTGTCAGATCAAACAGCTCAGCTAGGCTAACATGTATTTCTAATCATTATAGGGACATTATGGTAATTAGTGACAGGAGAGGTAAGAGAGTACTGTGTGTGTGTGTGTGTGTGTGTGTGTGTGTGTGTGTGTGTGTGTGTGTGTGTGCAGGTGAGAGATCACAAAGCTAAGGTTGATCTCACTTGTCAAAAGAACAACACCTCATACAAATTTCCTCTTGAAATCCCTCAGAGCCCTTTGCCAAGACAGAAGTGACAGACATGCAGACAGACAGATAGACACTATAAAAACAGAGGTTAATGAGGCATGCCGGATGACTGTACGCCTTATGTGAGCTCACTGAATGTCTGCATGCATCAGTCAGTATGCATCAGGACTTTTGGCAGTGCTGTCTCAGTCACTGGGAGGGCACACCAGCTTTAGCTTGTGCTCTACTGAATTCATATGTAATTAGATATGTGTGGGGTGCAAACCAAAATCCAAGCAGAGGATAACAGTATGTAGACAGTTATGACTAAAGTCACAACGTGGCTCATGGTTGGACAAAGAGAGGCGACCACACTACTCCACCATTACACATAGTGTATATGGTAATCAGCTGAAATGATGTCATGGTGAGGATGATGATACATCATTCATACGGGAACCCTTTGAATATTAATTATTGTAACGTGTCAAGACAAGTTGCCAGATTGTTATGAGCTCGAGTCGGAAAACGAAACACACGTCAGTCTGAAACTTCAGTATAAGTATTTCTTTCTCAGGTGCATAAGTAATATGACCCTGGAGGAGTGACGGGTTAGTATGACACGAGGGAAGAGTGTGGATATACATTATTAAAAGACAGAAAGAAGAGATTATGTTCACAGTGAAATTCTGAAGCTATGTACAATTGATTCTTAGTACAGTCACTGAATTTGAAATGTAAGAAATTATATCTCTATAGATTTTTTTTTTCATAAAAGGTTCCCACTGTGGCTATTTATTACTTGCACGTAGGGGTCCTTCACTTTAATTCCTCTTGGAGCTGAGCGGTGAGAAGCTGAGTGGAAATAAACTGAGAACTTGCCAAAGACTAACCTCAACTTGTTGGAGCAAAGAAAGCAGCTGCTCAATGACAACACAATGTTTTCATTGAAAACAGTATTAACGCTTTTGTGATCATTGGCATTATCTCAGGTGATTGAATAAGTATATTTAATGGGCTTGTGCAAAGGAGCACGTAGTTTGGCTCAGGTGTGATCCTTGCTCTAAATTCATACACGAGTTATAAAGTCGTAAACGTCAGTGAAACTTTAACAAACACAGTAAAAAAAAGTGCTGTGAATGTTACTCTTTACAGTATTTAAATTTACAGTATTGTTACATTCACAATAGAGCAGTAAACGTGTTTAATTATACTCAGTTTGGCCCCTCAACAACATCTGCTTTACTTCTTTTTAACTCATGACCATAAAACATTCAATATAGTAACAGGATTGCTCTAATTTCTTGGCATCTTTTGGTTGGGTGTTAATCCACATTGAGGTCATGAGTAAAACCTTCATAATGGTTGGTTTGTTCCTTACACTGGCATCTAAGTAGTGAGGAGGATCCTTTGTTTTTAGTCTAGGTTAAGAAGCCCTGTACATTTTGTGCCTGTAACCAGGGGCAGAAAAAAAAAAATCAGCCCTGACATTTTTGGCCAACTCACAACATTATCCACTTACTGAATCAAGCACTGACTTTTGAACATAATACTTAATGTATGTTAATGGTTTGGACAAAGATATAAGGAAGAGACAGCTGAATATCAAGTACACCACCACCATCCACTGTGACCTCAATAATACACATCATGTAGAACAATCACACTCCTGACCATGTCAACAAAAACTGTGTATGTGTAAGCATTGCAATAATAGAAATTATGACACAACAGTTGTATTTGGTTGCATTAGATTGCACAGGTGAATATAAAGGAATGGCCAGTGAGTGTATATCTACGTACAAAATAATAAATTATTAATATAGCTATAGTAAAATATTTAAGACTGACAGCATCATGGCTCTCTCGCCGTGACTCTGTTAGCCCAGCCCATCCAACAGGTGGGTGATTGACAGGCCCTTGATTGACAGTTAACGAATGAGATGTGTTGTATGGGAAGTTAGTTATACAAACAGACGATTCACAACAACGATTCACATAACCACATAACCAGTAAGGTTGGGGGTGAGGGAGTGTATACTTGTTAACCAGCCCCCACTAGACATCCGCCCAGCCAGATGGTGCAAGTAACTGGGTCCCAACCCATTTCTTGGATGAAAAGTTTGTTTTGATAGACACATTTATTTGTTTCTAATTACATAAGGTTTTGGCTTCACCAACACTGTTGTATAATCTTTCTTTTCTTTACCGCATGCCAAGATTTACCAACAGACAACTGGTTTTTTTATATTAAAAAAATGCATTATCATAATAATCTGGCATACTCTGGCAAAGGAACTCAATCTCTTGCACCAACATGCATGAAGTTCGCTATGTATGTCACTTGTAGCCAGAGACAACCACAGAGACACAGTCATGGAGGCTTCATGCTGTGTAGACATTTTTTGGGACATATTATCAAAAAAGACTTTGTGCAGTTTCAGACTGGAGCTGTACTAAGTCCTTTTTGATAATATGTCCCATCTAATTAACTAATGCACACCTAAGTGCAAAGCAGTGAACGGGACTAACAAACACGAAAAAAGGAGATCCAGTCCACATCATCAGGTCCTGCTTAGCATGTGCTACGATTACTGAAGACGTATCAACCAATAAACTAAGACTAAAGACAGATATACTGACTGTTGTGGAAGGTATGTGTAGAGTGTTACTCATTGTCTTACTCAAAGGGCTCACCTAAAAATGTCTACAGGTGAGCCCTTTGGCATCCCCACTCGATGAAACAGCACTAACACTTCATGACTCTTCGCTGTGTCTCTGTGGTTGTCTCTGGCGACAAGTGACATACATGCTGGACTTAATGCAGGTAGGTGCAAGACATTGATTTCCTTTGCCAGAGTATGCCAGGATATTTTTTTAAATACAGCTGGCTGTGTTGGGAAAGCTCAGTATGCGGTAACAGTGTTGATGGATGGACCAGAAGTGAAGCCAAAACATTATGCAATTAGAAACAATTGTAATTAAATGTGTCTATCAAAAAGAACTTTTCGTCCAAGAAATGGGTTGGGACCCAGTTTCTGTTACCTAAACAGTCACCTCATAGGCTTTGATTGTTTTAACCTGAAACCTGTTTCTCTTAGATGCATTGTTACCTACTGAACTTACCCACTTTTTTCATTGGCATATTTTATAATACCTACCTGGAGGCAGCGTTGCAGGAACTCCCAGACTGGTCTCAGTCTGAACCTGTCTTCAGCCATTTGAATATTTCCACTTTTCTACAACTAAAAACAAATATTGGAGCAAGAGGAAACATGACTTCTATGAAACTTCTACTTCTATGAAACTATCCCTGTAGTAATAAATAGAATATCACCAGCCTGTCTGCACAGTGACTTTATGTTAGAGGATGGATAATATGCATTATCATTATAATGACTTAATTTATTCACATCACTGGTAAGATCTTTAAATGTCATTAGCACCTTCATGTCTTACCATGATCAACATTGTTCATCTGCCTAATTAATGTGCTAAAAGACCAAATTGTCATTTTGGAAAATAGGTCTATTACTGTATCTTCCTTGCCCAGAGTTAAAAGAGACAATCAACAAAACTCAAATGTCCAATCTTAAGGACATTTGTCTTTGTTGATTTGATTTTGGTTGTGTTAATTCATATGGCATACATTTTCAGTATGTGTACTTTTTGGGAGAATTCAACTCAATTTCTATGAGTACATTTATATAGCACTTTCATGATCTAAGCTAGGTCCCAAAGCGCTTTACAAGGCAACTCATTCACCCATTCACACACACACACACACACTCACACACTCACACACCAATGGCTACTGACACTACTGGCTACACACTAATGGCTACCATGCAATGTTGTGAGCAACTTAGGGTTCAGTGTCTTGCCCAAGAACACTTCGACATGTGGACAGGGGGATCAAACCCATGACCTTATGATTTACAGGCGACCCACTCTACCACCTGAGCCACAGCCTATACATACTATACTATACTATACTATACTCATGACAAAGCACTTAAGCCCATAGTGTCCCCATTCAGACTGTTAGTTTTGATGCTACAGAATAAGATTATAAACTTTAAGTTATGAGGCTGTCACTCTGGAGCACTTGCTTCAAGATTGTCATTTTTCACCATTTCTTCATGTTGGGCCTGTGAAGCAAGCGCTGTCCTTAACTGTCTGTCTGTTGTATTATAAAGTACTGCAAGTCAATTCAATAAATATATGAAAATAAAGATGTGTTATTATGGATTTTGGGGTGCATTGTGAATGTGTGTGTGTGTATGTGTTTATTTAGAAAGTGTAAGTGAATGTGAGTTTCCCCTGGTGAAATTTGTCAGAGATGAAGACTCAGAATTACCCTTTAGTCCCACTTTTTAATTTTTTCCCCACTAATCTGATTAATCAATTAATTGAGAAGAGACGACATCCGATTCATCGATGATCAGAATACTCATTTGCTGCAGCCCAACTCTGAGTCATCTCATTGGTGCTTCATTTGTATTTATTACGGATCTGGGTCAGAGCTGCACCTACATGTAATGTACAAGTCTGACAGAGTTGAGGACATCTCCTTCGGCCTGTTATACTCTTCGCTCTGCATTTCTGAAATACTCAGAGTCTTTCTCCCAAAGATAGATATATATGCATCGAACAAGTTTCACTTATCCCGAAGTTTGCCAACTATTCCTGGTACCTTGCCAAACACAGAAACTTACAGGAGCAACCTTAAAACCTACGTCTAACATTCACACAGACCATACATAGAGTTTGACCTTTGAAAATTTTTTTATGATTGCATTAGACTTTTCTCTTGTGGTGCATCCAAAAACAATGGCTGCATAGAGATTGTTTAAAGAAGAGCAAAGTTAAAAATGTTGCAAATACTGAAACTGGAATCAAACTGTGTTTCGTTTCTGTTCATCTGTTAAACACGTTTGTTCATTGCAAAATAATCCCATAAAAAGGAAGGTTGTGAGACGACACCCTCCACACAGCAGGTCTCAGGGGGCAGGACGTAAGTAAAACAGCTTTGCTTCATTGGTTAAACCACACCCACATGCACATGCAGTGTTATTGAAGGTGCAGCCTTTTTACCAAGCTCCACACATAAGCTCTGGAGAGAGCAGAGACTGACAGCAGACGCGGACTTCTGTTTACTTTTCTCTGTCATTGGTGTGGATGGAAAATATGATGCTTTATAACGTGTAAGTATTTTTACACTGAAAAATGTCTTCACTGTCACTGTACTCCAGAACTGTTTGTATTCATGGAGCAGCATATTTCTTTATTGACTTGTTTACTAAAAAGTTGAACTTGTTTATATTTTCTGTTTATAGATCATAGTGAGTTTGGTGCAACCCTGCAGCAAAGACAACAGACTGACAGCGTAACATCTACGGCCTGAAAATGAACTGTACAAGGTAGGCTGTTGTTTGTCAGTGTAATAATCACATGATCTACTGGACATTAAATCATTGTAAAAGAAGAATATTCTATAAAATGATACATATGTCTTTGATCTCACTCTATATCCCCATCATGTCTTTCTTCTCAGAGTTCTCCCTGCCTTCAGTCACCCCCAGCCGGCTGTCACGCCAGTCGACCTGGCCATGTGTCTGAGCCTCAGCCAGCGGCAGCCTCTTTATCAGCTGCTGTCCATGTCTCCTGTGAAACCGACACAGTGCCACTGTCAGCCAAATGACCGTCCAGCGAGGACCAGCCCTCACTCTCCAAATCACTTCTCCTCATCCTCCTCCTCCTGCTCCTCCTCACCCTCCTCATCTCCTCCGTCTTCACTGACTTACTCTCAAGTGCCTTCAGAGCTGCGCAGCTGTTTTCGCAGGGACAGTGGTGGTGTCAACAAGAAGCGTGTGGTGTTTGCAGATGCCAAAGGATTGCCACTCACTGCTGTGCGTCTATTCATTCCTGAGCCTTCTTCCCCGACTTCTACCCTGGTGAGGAGACCCACCCCGGCCAAACTGGAGGGCCAACAGTCAACCTTAAACAAACTGTCGCGCCCAAAGTTGCGACTGGGTTTCCCTCAACCGACACTGGACTTGAAAGCCTTTGTTTCGCGCCTGCGACAGATGAACGTCCAGCTGGAAAGCTGCAGCATTTCAGAGCACTCCTTGAGTGGCAAGGTGTGTGTTTCCCATCTCAGTATTGAAAGGGCTGTGCATATAAGGGTGACCTTTGACTCTTGGCGGAGCCATCGTGACATTCCCTGCACGTTCTTGCAGCAGAAGCGCTACGGAGGTTCTGACATGGATGTTTTTGCCTTTGACTTAAGGTTACCGCAGAACATAGACCCCATGGAGCGAATTGAGTTTTGTTTGTCCTTCAGGCCAGGACCAGGCTCCACGGTACACTGGGACGACAACAGGGGCCAGAATTACAGAGTGCGAATGGAAAAAGATGCATCCAGTGCGAACCAAGGCAACACTAACCGCTGTTACCCCACACTTTCTCATCACCGGCCACCATCACGGTCTCCAAACATGTCTACAAGTAAGCAGAACTATGCCGATCTGCTGCATCTTCAGAGAAACTTATTGAATCCTGAGTCAGAGCAGAGTGGACAAGTGTATGTTCAGCGAAGCAGACCAATGAAATTATCCCTATGAGTGATGATAGAATAATGTCATTATCTTAATAACCTAATATTTAGGCAAGAGTTAGTGCTTTAAGGGATGCATGAACTATCCAAAATCCCCCGCACTGCATGGTCTGAAACTTCCTGTTTAAACAGATCGAACAAAGTCCACCATCCTGAGCTCCACTACCCTGATGAAATGTGAATAATTCATTATGCATTAATATTGTGATTAAATCTCTTTTTACGAAAAAGCTTTCTTTCTCTTTTCTTCTCCCTGTGGAATTTAAATCCCAATCATTCAACACATGGATGAAGCTTAAACTCTGCAATAATGCATATTTGCACATTGAAGTATGAGCCCTGATTAAGGAGCTCTAGGCAAAAGTGAAAACACGAGACCTGTAATGGTTTGAGAGAAAACATGCGGCAGTTTGCTGAAGATCCTTTAGTGCTCGCAGCTACTAACCCATTTTTTTTTCCCACAGTGTATAAATCAACCCATGGCCCATAAACCATCACGTGCACTCACATACATTATTGCTTTGGCTCGAGCTCAGCTTCCCGGCGTCTGTTTTCATCCGGTACGTCATGCATACCAGACAGAACAAGTCGACTAACTGTGAGATCTTCTGGGCAAAGTTACAGACATGGTTTGCAAGTCTGCTCAGGATACGCCCTTACCTGCTGGGGAAAGTTCAGCAGCATGCTCAGAATTGTTTCTACTTGTATCCTGTGGTACTGGTATGATAAATAACTAGTAACCATGGCAGCATCAGGGTCAGCCTGTACTTGAGGCTGGCTTGTGTTCACATGCAAGGGTGGAGTCATCACTAGAAACTCGAGCAGCCACAGTGGGAAAGTTTCTCTGTCTGCTTCTTTCGTTCCATCCTCTTTAGTCACCTCCCTTTCAGACTTGTTTCTTTGTTCTTCGCTTTCTTTCCTCCCCAGCGAGTTACAGCCGCCAGGACCAACACCTTTGGGAAGTGATCCAGCTCAGTGACATCATCTGAAGTGTCGCATGTGACTGGTTTACACATGTTGCAGGCTTTCACACCTAGTATCCCCAAGCACTCATTTATTTATTTGACCAAAGAGTGCACAACAGGTGACAGGTGTTAGATTTCTCCCCACTTAAAGTGAAAGATAAGCTGAACAACACCACAAAACCAATTGTCAAATATATAGTAAATGGATTATTTTTTTTAGTTTGTCATCCAAAAATACTAGAAGCATATTCACTTAATATTAAGTTTCTAAAATTATTCTCATTTTGACACACCAACCATATGTCCCAAACAAGTAGGAAAAACCTGTAACCAATACTGCGAGTATTCATTTATAATGGAAATGCTAACAGGTCTGTCATCCTAGTGTTACTTGAGCTTTAATTATTTGTGATGCTCAGACCCAGAGAAGCCTGAATACAACTCAATTTGGATACAAAATAACATGATTATTGAGACACTTAAAGCAGCCATCAAACATGCACGGACTAATTAAACCAAAGGAAGAGACCAGCTTTGCACAGAAATATTGTTACATACACCAACACAAATAAGAAAAAAAGAACAGATAATGAGATTTTTAGTTACAGACAAACAGGAAGACATTTTCACAAGTTGTGCTAAAGCCTGAAATAAAATAAAATGTCAAGAAATGTGGTGAATATGTCCTATTAGAAAAAATATCTCCCATTTTTCAATTACAAAAAGTTGGAAGAAGATTGACAATTGATGCAAAAACTGGTGGAAAAACACCCATCTGGGTCAGTTTGCAAGCTGCTGATAAACAACCTATCTAGTTACTTAGTTTATTTAGTTTGGAGGATATCTTATATTATGCCCTGTGACCATAGTCTCATTATCCGGCAACAACACTGTTTTCAGTTTGGACACTCTTTCAGACAACAGCTCCCCTGGTCATTGTGAGACACCAACAGTACAGCCACCACAATGGCAAATGACACATAATTACTAAGATGTGCACACATACACATGAGGTATTAGGTTAGAGAAAGGCTTTTTCTACTAGTCACCGTCTATTTTTGTTTCCTTGCATTTGTCATTTTTCTCATTTTATCTTGTAGCTAGCAGCAGGCACAGCTGGATGGTGGCCAGCAGCCAGTTACCAGCTGCTGGTGCTCACAGTGCTAATGCTTGTGTTGTCTGAACAATAGCCTGAAGACTGATCCGGTGGGCTGCAGCCACAGCTGTGATCACAAAGAGTGGGCTGTGGGTAGCTAACAGAGGTGGCTCGCTGAAAACAAAACAGTGGGCTGCAGCCACTAGGTGTGGGTTGTTTTGTTTGTTTTTCTGGTTCCAAATAAAAATCATTCTGCAACAATATCAATAAAAAGTAAGTGAATTATGCACATTTATGTGTTAGTCTGGCCCCCTAAAAATATGATCCAATGTAATTTAGGATTAGGAGCAAACACAAGTAACACATAGTTTACGCATAGTTGTCGGTTTTATCCCCACTGAACACATCAGTCTTACTTTAAAGGCAAAACTCATGTCAACCCCTAAGGCTGCACATTAATAACTGTAAAGACATGATGGACAGTAACCGCCGATGTGTTATTAACGTGAGCCTGTTGTATGTGTCTGTACTTGTCGCTTTCAAAGATCAGGTCACTTTAAAAATCAGTTCATGTTGAAATGTGGAAGAGTTTAAAAACAGGAAGCATACCCAGAAATCAGCAGTGTTGCCAGCAATATAAATATTATTGAAACTATATTTTGTGGTGAGTTAATTGGCTGACAAAGGCTAAAGATAGCTGTTGTTTATTTATTTATTTATTTTTTAATGACACTTGTGAACAAGAACCAAACATGCATCCTTGTCAAAATAAGAAAAGATAACTATGCGTCAACTTGCCTGAATGTAGTGGTAAAGGTACACATTATTAAAGTACATATAAATAATTATAGTCTATTATGAGGTCATATTTGTTGTGCACATTTAGGACTGGTGATTGTATGTGGAATAATTTAATTTTGAAAAACACTATTTTCAAACAGACAGAAAGTTAAGATTAAATCAAAATAATGTTCATCTTTTCTTTCTTAATTGTTTTTTTTTCTTAATATTTTGAGATGTATTATAAAACAGGATGGTTACAGAAAGTTTACTTAACAGCTGACAAACATCAGATGGAAGGGCTATTAATACTCTCCCAATGGCTCCCAGCAAGCTCTAAAAGAAAAATGTAGAGCATAGCACCCTCTAATGGTAACATATTTTAAGATTACACCCTTGAATAACTCAGCATGTGAGGATAACACATAGGAAACAGGATGGCAGTTACAAACCCACAAAGGGAGATTTTCTATGTATAAATCTTCATGTTTATGATTGTGTGGGGTTGATAGTTGTAATAAAGCTAGTACACGATGTGACACGAGGAAGTGTGACTTCTTTATTTGATACAGTTGTTGGTCTTCAGTGGCAGCGGTCGCTGGGCAGACCCTGGTTCTCCTCGTTATAAGGTGCTGTGCTGAAGCACTCTGCGGCCTTTCTGTCGCACTCGCAGATGAACATCTCACATTCAGTGTTTTTGTCTGAGGAGGAGAAAGCAGAGAGCACAAACTTCACCCTGTGATCACCAGCAAGACAGCACAAGCACGAGTGTGGAATGAAAAGCGAAAGGAGTGAAATGAGTTGTCAGTCTGCTCACTGGTACAGGTGACCTTCCTGCTGGCTTCATCACAGGTGTAGTCGTAGAACTCAGTGTACGGGTTGTCCAGAATGGGCCAGCAGTCAGGGTGCTGCATGGCCTCCTCGTAACACATGTCATGCACTTGGCAGCAGCTGCGGTGGAAAAACAAGTTCTGAAACAGACTAAATAGACTTTTTAAAAAATGTTGCAGTAGTGTGAAGCAGAGCGGGTGAATCATGACCTGTCCAATTCATCCACAGGAGTGCCAGAGCCTCCCTTTCCACAGAAGCAGCCATAGTCAACGTAGTCGAGAAGAGGCCAGCTGTCAGGTATTAGACACAGGATCATCCTTCTGAACTGGTTGAGTGCCTTGTAGTCCAAGGACTGGGCTGAAGCAGAATGACAGTAATAGTTCACACTGTACAAGGATAAACATCTATTCATAACCCCCTGTAAAACAAAAAATAATTACTTTTGGGAAGTTGTACTCACCAAGAGAGAGGCCCACAGCCAACAGGAACACAGTGTGGAGGACATTCATCCTGTGAGTCACAAGGTCAGTCACAGAGTGATTCTCACTCTGACATCTGCCCTTTTTATATATCGAGCATGGGACCTTTCCTGTCAGCTGTTCATACTGCACACGTTCACATGGCTCACAATGCAACAACTCTGAGATTCAAATAAAAACCAGCAAATGTAAAAGTGCGTACTCATTCTCATGCACTGTGACCTTGTCTGAACCCAGTATCATGACGGTAAATTTGGTTAATGGTCAACCTTGGTGAGAGGTGCTCAGGTCTGGGTTCAAGAACCCAAGTGAGGGACATTAAAATACCCAAGTACTAACAAATAATTTTCAAAACATATTCACTTGTCGTATTTAGGCAGAAAATATCTCGTGCGAAAGAAGCCAGTAGACAAACGTACACATACTATTTTGGTGGAAACTGAAAGCATGGTTTCAAGAAAAGAAAGTGAAATTATTCAAAGTGATTTGGCTTCATGTTTTTTTGGACCATTCAGCTGTTGGAAATCTTCACGCTAAAACAATGCCCTCATGCATAAAGGTGAAAAAAAAAAAAGTTTTCCTTGAGCTTGAAGAAAATCTTGTGGACAATCCTCCCAGAGGTGTGGAAGCTGCTGTGAGAACATGCTAATGATGTGGGTTTTTCAATAGAGATGATCGGCATGTACATGTAGGTGTAATGATTGCATCTCTGCATATTTTGGACCATAATTCTGCATTCGTAGCATTTTAAAAGCACTGGTAAATGACTGAAATCTGGTAGAAGAATAGTTGCAAGGCAAACTTATAAAAAATATATATATATACAATGCCTACTTATTTGATACTCTCTGCAGAATATGTTCTTAATTAAGTAAAAACCTCAAGTTAAAAAAGAAAACAAGGTATAATTATAATCAGTGAAATGACAGGAACAATGCCAGACTTCCTGATCAGTGATTTCATAGGTTTTAGGAGGATGCAGGTTCTGACAGCGTGTTAATAACAGCAATCTTTGTTTTTATTTTGGCTCATAGAAGTTAGTGAAAATAAGTGTAATATGAATAAAATAATGTTTAGGCACCAACGTTTAAATGCTGCCAATCAGATGCATTTTGTGACAACATAAATTACCAACACTGGCTAAATTGCTTCTTGAATCAGTGCAGGGCCCCTATGGTGACTATGTAAAGCATTTAATGCATGACTGTTATGAACACAAAGGTCAGTCAATTATTCACTCCAAGTTCAGCTCTAATGTCCAGATTGACTGCAGTACATAAATGAAACAAACTGCAAATGAATTTGTAACTTAATCTTTAAAACAAACGTGTTTTGAAATGAAAAAAAAAACAGTGGTTCAAAGGGTCAAAAACATTTTTAGTCATACTGCAATTTATTCTCACATCTTAACCAATAAATCATGACTGTGTTAGTTCTGATACAACAGCAGAGTTAACACAAACAAATGAGACCTCAGCCTCCACTGGCCTATCAGCATTCAGTAGAATAAAAATAGTTCATTAACTACAGGGTCTCGTTTATTTATGGCAAACAAACCTTCAGGATGTTGGTTCAAGTCATTCATTGAACTTAACATTCCAGCCTTTTAGACTTTATGAAATGTCACAGACCATAAATAAAACAAACCTACTCTAACAAAAATCCTCAGGAACAGAGCCAGAGCATCACATGGACCCACACTGGATGTCTTTCATGTTGTTTCCTGGTTAAATCAACCTTCAACTGATCTGAAACTGGCCCTGCTACTGAAGAATGGCACCAACCTAAGGATGCCGTATCAACAAAGCTAACAAGGACTATCACATCTGCTGTGACTCCTACCTTAGTGCATTCACGCTGTATAGAAGAAGAAAAGTGTTGTGCAATGGTACATCTAAAGTTTCTTAAATGTCCAAAAAGATAAGAGCATTATTCCTCTGATACATTGTCATGCTGTAGGTTTACATAGCCTACAATAAAAATAAAACATCTGCTAAGACACAGACTGGAATGGTCTTGGACGCAACACTGCCACTAATCTTATTAAGACATTTATATCTTTATAAAGACAATAAAACAAATGACATCAACCAATGTACAAAAAAAAAAGATATATTACTGAGAACTTCATAGAAGATATCTAGTGTGCGCTGAGTGATTATCACTAAATACATTTCTTCAGTTGTGACATGAACAGCAAAATAAAAACAGTGGAGAGCTACTGCAGTGCATATTTTCTTCCTTCTTTGACCTTAACATTCACATTCTTGATTGAACTTCTACAGGAACGATGGCAGCGACCTTCTTCATCTGCCGTCTCTCTGTCGTATTTTCCCAGCGTTACTAATCATTTCATTTCCATGTATGTGTCCATCTTGATTAAAAATGTCAGTGTCCTACCCAGTCATTATTGCCTTTGTATTCTACTAAGCAAAGATACTGTTGCTGAAAACTACAGAGGGCAGTCAGTGAACAAAGAAAGGCAGATTATGTAGGATTGGAGTGACCGGGACATTTACCATCCTAAACACATGTGCACAATAACTAGATACACAACGAGTGTACAAGATATAATCTCAGAGCTGTTATAAGCTCTTATAAACTTGATCTAAGATTCTTATACAGGTGACTGTTTATTACATATTTGGGAGTTTAAGGTAAGATTACAGGTTTGATTTTGGGGCCTGTTGGTGTTTAAAGTTCATGATGGTTACGCCAGTGTCACCATGCGAATGGCTTGATATGTAACAATGACCTGAAATGTAACAATGACCTGGATTGTTTTAAAAAAAAAATGTAACAAAACCTGAAATGTAATAACTGGTCAATAATGTAACAAAAGTGCTAAAAAATGTAATTTAAAAAAATGTAATAAAACCCAAACATGCTGACTCCAAAAAGTAAAAACTTTGCCCAAAATGTTACAACTTCTTACATCTTGGGTTCGTTATTACAATTTGGGTTTTATTATTTATTTATTTATCTTTTAAATAACAATTTAATAACAATCTATATTAACAATTCAGGACATTGTTACATTCAACATTGGATTGTTGTTACATATCGGACCCTAACACCTCTTAATGCAGATTTCATCAGCTGAGAGTTTTTTCAGGACATACATGCCTCAATTTATCATTTTATTTTACTGTTTCATATGCTTCAAGTGTATTACTGCAGAGCATATCAAACACTCATCTCTAATTCTGCAGGAAATCAATTTGACAAACTTGACCCCTCCTTTAATTTCTATACTTCCTCTATCTCATTCAGAGCTGCTTATTCAAGTACAGATGGACTGACCATCATCACCTCATCTCTCTACTTTATGGAAAAAACAAAACAACAACATGCAGAGGTAATATTTTGTACACTCAGTGTACAGTAACACACTGGGATAGACATGAAAATAAAAAGGCAGTCTTCACTCAAATGGGCTTATATAGTAAGGTGGTGACGTACTTCTTCTTGTAGCGATGTGTCGCACTGAGCACCATCACGCCATCCTGTGATTGAGAAAGACAACACAGGAAAAAAAAAAACAGTGAAGACACACGTGAGCCTTACAGCTAATGATGATCATTGTCTCCAACAATGACTTAGTAACATTCAATAATAAGGCCACACCTTTTGTAGCTGCTTCACAATAATAGGGTTTCCATTGTTCCAATAATTACAGTAACACACAGTATGGCTGAGGTATCCAGTGAAATGGATTTCAACCTTCACCTTGTTTGTAGTGCTCTGCTATTTCTATTGTTCTGCTCACAAAGTATGACCGTGAAGTTGTTTTTAGTCTAGTAGCAATTAAATCACCCGCTGATCATGTCATTTATCAGTATTAGTCAGTTACAAAGAAAAAAGTTTCCAGATTAGCAGTTCATCTATGAAAACCTGCAATCTTCTTGGCCTCATTGGCGGAGTTTAAAGAAAAAAAAACACTTTATTTTCCAGAAGGCAGAATTTGATGTGCTGCCCGTACACCTGATTAACCACAGTTGCAAAGTTCCCAACATTTAACTCGTGCCAACAGAATGACGCAATACTGAAACCAAAACATATCACTACAGGTGAAACCAAATAGAAAAAAAAAGTCAATTACTGCCTATCTGACCAGATACCAACCGAAATCGAAAATACTGCATAGTTTGGATAAGAATTGGCAAGCAGGGTACAACTGTGAACTGATGTGTTGTATTTTTCACTGTTGAGTCTCAAACCGCTGTCCGTGTAGATATCTTGACTTGCATGTTTAGTTTGTTTTTCCTGTCGCAGTGTTGAGAGAAGGGCAATTATCTGTCCTTCATCCTGCCCTTCAGTCCTATTAGCAGCTTGTTATCATTGTTGGCATTCCACCGGCACAATCTGCTGTGCGAGCTACGTGCAAGCTCGCTAACAGCGGCAGCAGCAGCAGCTCACACCTCCTATTAAAAATGCTAACAAAGCGGGTCATTTTTCAAGTGTCACCACACAACACTTTTCCCCACCTGTCAGCAGTCACATGGTGTGAAAAAATGTTGGATATGGTGTCGGTCAACTTGAAACCTTACCTTGATTGAAAGAGCATAGAGGTGGTTGAGCATGACGTGGTTGGGTTCTGGGAGTAATGCCGGGTCACACTGGGTGTAAAAAGAAAAACAATGAGAAACGAGAGCAAAACAAGGACTGTTGAATGAGATTTTCTATGTACTGTAAACTGCATGTCTCATTTCGTACATGCTAGTATTTTATCATTAACTGGTAGTAAATGCAATGTATTTACAGTCTAGTTTAACTGAGTTGCAGCTACTTACAGAAATCCCAGTGTCTTTATTGAGGATGACCTGTAGGAGATGAGGTGGGAGTATGGGTGGAGACTTAAACTTCTCTTCTTGTTTAGGAACATAAGAGTCCTGATGATATGGTCCTGGAGGGGAGCTGGAGAGGTCTGATAAGGGAAGGACAAAATAGCATTAATAGCTCCCAACATTTGAAGAGAAAACTGGGCCTCTGTTTGCAATTTAAAAGCAACATTTTAGGGTAAAATTCAACATGTTTTAATTTCCAATTATTGAGAATGTATGAACCTTTTTAAATGGGAGAGATTCAGGTTCGTTTTACACACCTGTACTCTATATTTCTGCTCAGTTAAAGCCAGAGATGCAAAGTGGTTTTCAGCACTCACCTGACATGTCGGAGCATTTCTGCGAATCCACCATTAGAGCATCAAACACCTCAAAGTCTGTTTTCTTCACCTGGATGATATTGTTGACTGTGCCTAGCTGGCTGGTTACTACAGGCTGTTAAGAAATATCACAAATATACAATTACTCCTTGACAAAGAAAACATTACTTGAATTTAAAAAAAAATGTGGCGAAAAAAATCCTATGAAAATGTCTTACAATGACTAAGCAACTCTGCCCTTGAACATGTCCACAGCTTCACAATGTGTTTACAGTAGGTGTGATAAAATATTTTACACCTTGATTATTGTGTTTCTGTAGATAAACGTGATGTTTGTTGTTCACACGTTGCAACAGACGAATGATCTGCCCCTCAGATTACTGCCAACAAAAACTCACAATCCCCATTTGTGGTGAAGTACTACTACTATTACTACAACCTACACCAGGAAAAACCATTATGATTCATTATATGATGATGATACTGGTGCAACAGTCAACTCATGCTTTTATCTTTAAAGACTTCAGAGGCATAACAGAGCTGTGGTGTCTTTATTTTCAGACGCTGATGGTAATAATTACAGGAAAGTGTTGCCTCCTCAGTGGACTCTAAGTGGATGGTTAGTGATGAAAAAGCATGTCGCACAGAAGGTAATAGCTAACCTCGGCTGGGTCGTGGGTCCACTGGCCGTCCACGTAAAACTTGTACTGATGCTCCCCTTCAGGTAGATCAACAATTGCAACAAAGGTGTTCTGACTGTAATAGATGAGAAGAGAGAATATTTGGCATACAGCTCAGTTGAGACAGTACTTTTTTAACATCACTAATAATTTGTTTGCTTCCTAAATAGTAAGCTGACTATATACTGCTCATTAACCTAAATCCAGAAAATGTTTCTTATCCCACACACTGCAAGAAACAGTCAATTGTTGGACATTCATCTGAGAAGTGTGGGTGTTTTATTAAAAATACTAAGACTTCTCATGGTAAATATTTCTCTACAAAAAAAAAAAGAGTGTAGGAGGACTGTATCTGAGTTTAGAGCATGTCCTTACCTTCTAATGAGGGGAATCTTGTTGGCCCAGTTGTTGAAGGATCCAGAAAGGTAGACCTCCTTCCCATCTCCAGTCCAGCGAAAGACAGTCGGTCGATCTAGAGTTGGCGCTTTGTCGTCTGCTTCTAAATCTTGCTGCCATGCTAGAAACTCCTCTTTCTCTAAAGGAGCCTAAAATACACACAACTACTATGTTAATATATATTTGTTCATTTACATTACATTAAGTAATCAGACGACCATGATTGTAACAGAAACATGGCTCCTGTGAGAGGACAGCACACCCTACCTTCATGTCTTCCCCATGAAATATATCTGCATCCTCTGGGCTATCCATCAGGATTTTCGGCCTCTCTCCCTCTTTAGTGCCTCGGCTGTCCCTCCGCTGAGCCTTCTCCCCCTGGCCCATTGCAGCCCTCTCGCTGCTCGTGTTCCCCATGACTTTGTCTTCTTGTAGGCTGTTACAAGGTCACTGCAAGTGGAGTAGAGCCAGTTGTGTAAAGCCAAACAGAAACCCAGAAAAGACTGTATGGAAGTGGGCATGTTTTAAATAATGTAATTAATCATTAAGCTACTGCAGGTGCAAGGAGACGTGGAGCAGACTGGTGGAAAATCTTGAAAGTCTCTTGAAAGTCTTTTACATTATTGCTGATTATAAAGTACAACACTGTGTTTTAGTTTTTAATTTTTATTTCTATCTTCTCTATAGCTTTAAGATGATGATTATTATTACTTTTCTTCTACTTGTACAATGCCATGTGTGTACATAAGCAAGGGTAACATGGCACTATAATAACATTTACAGTAATGATAACCTGATATACGTTTCTCAGTGCAAAATGAATTTCATACTGGAGATTTTAGAGCAGAATAACTATTTTCTACCCAACTTTCTTACTGAAAGGTGGCCAGAAATGGTGAATGTAAAGGTGTGTATGCATTTAAACAGACTCTATGAGAAGGCCCATGTTCAAATACTGTAGTATGGTTATAAATAGACTTTACATTACAATAACTTAGGATATTAATGCACTTCTCTGTAGTGCACTACTATTAGTGATGAGATTGGAGACCTGTGCAATGTAGGATACTGTTAACACTTAAAGCCAACTGTACAAGTATTTGCACAACAGTATCCAGCAACTGTCAAGATGACATTTGAGAGAAGATAACATACAGTGCGGTTGTCTCATGTAACACAACAGCAGCGCCCCGGACCACTTCGTGTCAACATTGTGTTTACATTGTATCCATCCGTACTAGGTTTAGATTAGCTCATCTTAAAATTTGACTCCCAAACCTACTGTTGTATAAATGTAACTTGATGTGCACGTGCTGATTGCAGAGGTAACATGTAATGTTATGGTTTACTCAAGCTAACGTCAGGTAGCAGCCTAGCATCAGTGTGTTGTTGCGTATCCGGCTGGACGTCCTGTTGTTATTGGCTGCAACAGGAAATTAAATTCACACAGATAATGAAAGCACAGACTAGGAGTGTAAACAGGTGACTAGTTTGTTTGTTTACCTGAGAAACGTTGGCCGTTTTAGCTGTCGCTGTTAGCTCGTTAGCTCCATTTCCTCAGAGCAGAAACAAACATAACATTCGGTGATGCAAAACAAAACCTGCCCCCGTGTGCGCATGCGCAGAAGATCGAAATGGAAATGACATTACGGCATGAAAATGACTGAATGACCCCGCAGTATTGCGTCACCTCATCTACATGAACATTTTTATAAGAGTGATTATCTTTTTATTTAGTGTTTTAGGCTTGTGATTATGTTCTGTCTACACTACACTGCAGTACAGCTTTCTGTAGTGAGAGATGTAATTGTATGTACTCAACACTAGATGGAAGCGTGGGTCAAGTACAATCATAGAGTCTATGAGTACATTACAGTATCAAAACACAGGGCTATCTGCACTGTGAGTCACTTTTTAAAAAAATCTTACAATGTATTATTATAATATTGCAATATGTATTTTTGGTTATATTTACAATAATGCAACCAAAATTAAGCAGTCCATTTGTTAGAAGACCTTTGCAAGTCCTTAAGTAATTTACACCAAGAACATGGCCCTTTTGGCATATTAGAATATGTAATATTCTCTATTCCTATATGTAGCATGTTTTGTTTAAATCTGTTCTTAAGGCAAAGTCACTGATCACTGTCTTTAAGCTGGTGACAGTACCTTAAGCTAAATTTAGATTACTAATAGAACCAGAAAACACAGCAGGATTGTCCTATCCTGCTTTTCTTCTGTCTTTGCAGTGACAGTGCAACCTGCCAGTCATCAAAAAAAGTTATAGTATATAGAAACTTTGTCCAAATGCTTATAGGGCCTTTGTTTCCTGCAACTACTGTAATGGATATCAGCACATTATAGAAATGTAGTGATGCAGGAAATCAATTTGAACTAGGTGTGTGAAAGCTCATGAAGCAGCTGTGGTCACTATTATGCCTCGTCATGTCAATACATGACTTATCTGGAAAAGAGCAGATGCAATTGATACCATTATCTGTGCTCAAATTAATGTATATCCATCTAAACGTGAACAAGTCTGTATAACACCACAGTTCTGCCCACAACACTAACAGCTATCAGCAACATTACCTGCACATTTTCTTTTCTGTTACTAATTGCAATGCAAGTGGAGAGTTGCCATTTTGCCATCAGTATTTTCGTTTTGTTCTCTCACCTCATGGACAACCTTGAAGTTCCTTAAGTAACAGTATCTACTGCGAGCAGTCACACAGAGCTGCAGCAAAAGCCCAAAAACATACTATCTTTTGATCTTTGTTTTGACTTCTCACCAACATTCTCCAAGTATACTAATTTTCTTTTTCTCAAACTTTGACACAGCAGTAATAGTGTTAACGATGGTCACCCTGAAAAAGCTCTCCAGCATCCTCCAGACACAGGAGGCAGTGAAGGCTGGCGGCTTTAGCACATAATGAGGAGCTAAATAGAAAAAGCATCCAGCAGGGATGTTTGAAGTGAAATTGAGGTTTGATTCCACTGGACACATTAAAAAAGAAGCATTTACATTTCACAAGCCTCTATTATCTAGAATGTCACAGCAGACGCATCCCCAAATTATGGGCATGGTCATACATGATTGCAGTACAGAGATGTCAGGTCACACCGGGTGTTTAATTACAAAGACTAAATTGTTTCCCCCTCACACAGCTTGTATCCCTTGTTATAACCAGCTTATTTTTTTTTTTTCGAGAAATTGCAAAAACAATGAGACTGCACATTTTTTCTGCAGATAGAATGACAGAGACCTTCAATATTTCATTAAATGAGCTTTAAAACAGAGCAAGGCACGTAAGATGACTGTCCTGGTTCCAGACGGCTGTAATTGGCTCATGTCAGCTGCAGAGACTGAGTGGGCTCCAAGAAAGAAGCTGGCCTCGCTGGTGGAGGTGGGACGTGATTTTTTTTCTTTGTTTTTTTTTTTGCTTACTTGCGGAGGTGGATCTAAAAATGGCATTGGTGAGACGGAGTTGGTTTGTATAGAACGTTGTTAGTTTTGATGTGTTGAAAAGCATTTGACAAATGTAGAACAAAGACGGAGGTGCGGGTAAATAAGCCTTGATGTTAGATCAATAAAAGACTCCAAAAGTCTTTTATTTGTTTCAAAATAATTACTGTTCCTGCTTTATCTGGATGTTTCAAACTCTAAACTGATCATTGGTGATTTCAGATTAACAACCTGAGACTGTGACATTTCTCTCTAAAACCAGAGAGACTAAAGCTAAAGCCAAAGCTGGTAGGGCTTCACAGTCTCATTAGAAATCCTCCCAAAGAAGCTGATGAACTCCACGATGGAACTGATGTGCTGACATTTTACTGCGGCTCCATTCTGCCACTTCTTCCCCAGAGTCACGACCGCACTGCCACTCTTGTTTACCATTGCTCATCCCTGCTGAGTGAAGCCATCACACAACAGTAGCCAGCCACACCACACCACCTCCGCCAGCAGCTGGCCCTGATTCACTCTCTGTAGGACATGCCAGATAACCTTTGTACTGAGCTCATCTAGATTACACTTGGGGAGAGATGACTCAAAAACTTCCACTTGTTGTCCTGGCAGCCTACAGGCTTGCATCTGTGCATGCGACACACTTGACACTCTACTAATAATGTGATTGTTCCTTAGTGAAAGCAGTGAACCTCCTAGATTTCTATTTTATGACATAGAATTACCTTGTAATTTACTCCTAATTGATGAGTATAGTGTTAATTTGCATTTTTATTGCTGCCAACAGAATAGAAATATAAATAAATACTGCTGAAGACATAAAATTCTACAGTAAACATATTGAATCAGTGAATGACAACGATTATCCTAATACAATCTTTATGCAGCAGCACCTATAGCTAGTGGGTAGGCGTAAGGATCTGAGCTACTATGTCTTGAGCCAAACTGTGACGACAGAGTGACTGGTCAGAGCATCTCTTACAGGTCTGTTCCAGGTATGGGGGTTAGTACCTACCCAAAGTGGTCCAAGGAAAGACAACCAACTCCCAACAACATCATGAGCACCCAAGGTTTATTGATGTACGTGAGTGAGGACTGGCCCCTTGTGGTCCAATCCCACAGAAGTGCTACAGTAGCATGTATAGTTTAAAACCTTAAAGATGACTATGATGGAAAGGTGTGAGAACAGAGTGTATCTTTACTACAGATACTTCATTACTTCATTGTTGTTGTGGATTTTTACCTTTACAAAAAAGTAAATAATAAAACAAATACACATGTCAGTTAGTTTAGTTTGCATGTCTCACTTCTTACTTACACTGGTGACTCCGAGAGAGTACATTTTCATGTATTTAAATGTCTTCAATAATAATAATAAGCTTTGTTTGTGTAGCACCCTTCATACATGAAATGTATCACATATTACGTTACAATGATGACATTTAATAAATTAAAATAAAATTAAAGTGAAATAGATTGAATACAACAGAATTTAAAAGCAGTAAAGGTAAAATAAGGAAGAAATGAAAAGTAAAAGCTAAAGTGAAATACACAGAATACAAATAGAGTTAAACTACAGTTTGACCTGAAGCACTGAAGGTGAATGTCTTCTGTGTCTCCTCTGAATTGTCACAGACTGTCTTTACTGCCCCCAGTTTTCTTTAAGATGCAATCATCATCGTAAATCCAGATTGTTTACGTGACAGTCTCAGTAAAACTAAAAGGCCGTCCTTGACCTCAACCCTTAGAGGACCCACTTATCCTTGTTCCTTTATTATTATTCATTATTTTCTGTTGTTCGTCCTTGATATCAGTGGGGTCACAAGACCTCCTACAGTATTTGGATCACTGGCTGATCCTTCTTTAGTCTTTACCATTCTTGTGATAAAGTCATTTTAATGAAAATGTTACATAAAGAAGAAATAGAGATATTTTTATTCATTTTGCTGCTTTATGTGCTGCTGTTTTTATACATTAAAGAAAGAGACATGGCCTTTGATGACAAAAGAAACTTTGGTTCGCTTTAAATCCTTTTCAAATGTTTGTTTCATCCTCATGAAGTGTTCGGCCTTTGTAAGGAAAAAAAAAAATGTGATCATAAGCTGAATATCCCAGATGACTCAAAAGCTGCATCACAGGGCTCAAAACAATCTTTTCCATTAGCGCAGTAATTTCTGAGGCTATTTGGGCGGGATTACCTTGAACTAATTCAGAGCTCAAGTTTCACATTTGACACAGTATTTAATGTAGCAATTAGCCTGGTCAAGAACATCATCACTGAGTCTGTTATGAAACAATTATATAACATGCTCAGCTAAACGACTTCTATCCCACACTCTGTGCATTTTGTTTAGTCTCTCTTTCAGCTGCATGCATCTTTCTCTGCCCCGTTCAACCAGTCTGACCATCAGTTTAGCATTTGACCAGATCCGGCTGCTGGACTCGGGCAGCAGAGGGATCTATCCACACCACAAGACAACTACAAGTACGCTTTTTCTTCTCTATTTCCAACAGTTTTATTGTTTGTCAGACCTTCAAGGCAAAGCAGTGTTTCTCTTCAACCCGCTAGGTGGAAACTCTTGGGAGAAAAGGTCACCTCTTCGTGGTAATAGAAACACTTCTTTTTCATTTTAATTACAGGCCAGTGAAAGGTCCAGTGGCCATGATACTCCTTGAGCCCACACTCAGCTCCTTTCTGCTATGTGATTGCCACTTGTGATTGTCCCCGTGCTTGACCTTCTTGACAACTGTACTATATGTTTGAGATTTTATGGGCGGATCTTTAGGGGGCGAGCTCTTTACACACCATCAAACATATAATTTGTGCAGCTGTGCTTGAAGTTATAAGTCTAATCAGCCATGCTTTTGCTTGGATTTGTGTGGACAAGGCAATCAAAATGAGACGGCTGATAAGTTGGTTTCAAACAAACTACAAAACTACTGTAAATTAGTTGTTGTGCCTGTCTAGCTTTCCATTCTAGCATGGTTCAACAATAGCCCTTCAATTTCACACAGAAGTAAACAAATGCAGTCTCATTTCTCACCAGTTTCTCAGCAGAAGTGGTGTCTGGTTATTAAAGACTTTAAAGAGCCTGCTAACATAAACTCAAAGTCATGATCAGAATCCAGGATTTGAGTTAACTCTGTGTTTTGTGCATATTTGCTTTAATTGAAAAAAACAGGAAATGAGTCTTCAAAACATACATGGTGACTTACGTGGTGCTAAAAGATTTAAGCTAAAGTTACAGGTTCTGGCAAAAAAAAGTTTCATCATCTCATAATCCTCATTGTTCATGTATTGAAGGTTAGAGCCCTCAGATATATTGTATGACAATGTAATTCCAAAACCAATAAAAAGAGGTATTTTTCAAATCAAGATTAATCTTTAATCTTACTTTTGGAATAAATATTCATTTAACCACTTTGTGAGACATGCTGACATTTGCATCTTATCTTACAGCTCATATTCAAGGCTCAAATAAAACCTGTTATTAGTATTGCACTTGATATTGCTGTTTCTTTTAATATTTCATGATATTGTCTTTAAATTTGTAACTTTTTTTCTCCCTCCAGCTTGTTCTTCTAACAAAGGTCTAAATATTTAAATATTAAGGTCGTATTTTTTAGCACCATCAACAAATGTCAGTCAGTCATTTTTTATACCTGCTTTATCCACACTTGGGTCACAGGGGTCTGTTGGAGCCTATCCCAGCTGTCAATGGGCAAGAGGCGGGGTACCCCTCAACATTCACACTCCCACTCACACCCATGGTCAATATTACAGTAATCAATTCACCTAAAAAGCATGTCTTTGGACTGTGGCAGGAAACCAGAATCAACAAATGTATAGGTTTGTATTATTGTTTTGTTTCTCTTCATTCTGTTAAAAAAAAAAGACACGAACAAGATTCTCAAGGAGGAGTCTAAATGCCATGCGTTTATTTCAGTACTGTGACATATCCCTCACACCACCAGGTTTAAATCATGAAGAACACCCGGGCTAGGACCTCCATTACATGGCATAAACACTACATGAAATCCTACTCGTTACAGTATGTTTCTCAGTGATTCTAGGGGCGGTCATGTGCAATTAAAATGTATATTCTGTAACATTATAGAATTCCCATGATGTTTTCCATAGCAAGTTTTAAATAGTGCTTCTGTATATTAACAAATGACAAATATTTGCTCGAGATTTGCAGATCTGCCTTTCAGTACTTTATTACAGTGATTACGTCACACAATAGTCCAACTACATCTCATCCGCACAGTGCAAATAATGACAGTAGAACAGGAGGAGCAGATGCTTCTACCTTGTCATAGTGCAGCTCTGAGAGCAAAACAGGAACAGCACGTACTATATGGCAGTATATACATGTCACTTACAGGGTTAGCTTTCATTAACATTCACTTCACAGCCTTTTTCACAGTTAGTATTTCAGAAGAACACAGATTCTTGGATGAAAATGTGGGGAGAAACAGAGGATACATTATAGGATACAGGAATAAATACAGATTTTTTTTTAATGCATAATAATAATTTATACTGGTATGTATAGTATTCTCTTATAATATAATATATGCGAATAGCTTTCATTCTTGTTTGGTATATGTTCTGATAATAGTAGCTGTGGGGTTAATCTCCTGCTCGAAATCAAACAGTACCAATAAGGATTTTGCATGTGCTTCTGCGTAGCGTGATTAACAATTTTGATGGTGAATAACACAATCCAATAACATGAAGTTATTATTAAGACATAATGAGACCCAAAGGAATAAATGTACCCACTTGGAAAGGTGTGTAATGCAGCAGGACAGCATTTGTCATCATGAGGATCCGGGGTGCTTTTCTGTGTACGATACTCACTTGAAGTTTCAGAAATATCACCAACTGACTACTGGGAGGAGTGGGTGGTTGTCTTTTCTCGTCCTATCTCTCACACTTGTTGGAAGCTGTCAGGTTTTGGAGTTGGGGACCTGTGACAGCCGCTGTCGCTTGCGTCGTCAGTGTGTCAGTCGGCGTGTGTGTTGTCGGTGTTGTGGTGTTGAGAAGGAGCGATCCTGTCGATGGCTTGATCTGCTACCTCTCGGCGCTTCATCCAGGTCGCTCAGTTGCCATCCCTCGTGTCATCGTGTCAGCATGTCTATCTTCCCCGCTCATCTGTAGACTACAGGGTTACGCCCTCTACCTCTCTCCCCCTCTCTCTTTCTGCAGGGTGCAGGGGAACATCCTGGACTATAGAGGCAACCGGATGTGCATGGCAGAACTATTGGGCCGCGCAGCCAAAATGTAGATGCCACTCTCCTGTAAAAAGTCTGCCCAGGTCACTGGCCTGTCGAATACACAAAGGATTTTCAATGATTTGACAAAAGTTACTCTATGACAGAAATTGGGCTTGCAAATGATGTACCGTATTTTTCGGACTATAATGTGCACTTAAAATCCTTTAATTTTCAGAAAAATCGACAGTGCGCCTTATGTATTAATTCTGGTTGTGCTTACTGATCTCAACCCGATTTTATGGTGGTGCACGACACTCAAAAATCTGTCAAAATGTTTTAGTATGACTTTCTAAACTACGAAGCCGCACCGCTTGATGGATTGTCGGAGCATCACGGCTACCGTAGTTGAGAGCCGAGCAGAGTAATACCTATCGCAGTATATATTGCTGACACACATTATTTCGGTCCCCAGGAACACTAGCTGGTGCTATTAGCAAAAGCTAATGGGGATCCTTTTTAATAAATAAATAAACACAATATTAAGGTGTGTATAAGGACCCCAAAATGGCACTTGCTAAGAGACAGTTGCTTAATGCGCCTTATAATCCGGTGCGCCTTATGTATGAAAATAGACCCGTTCATTCTCGTTCATTGATATTGCTCCTTATGGTCCGAAAAATACGGTAGTTATAACATCATTATTTGTGTTAGTACAGACGGATTCCATGAAATAACCAACAAAGATCTGGATTAGCTAAAAGGTTAGCTCTGTATAGGTAACACCTGGCAATTTACCGTGTGTCAAAGCTCTTGATTGTTGCTTACAAATAACTACTAAGGCATGCATACCTCATGCTGGTACCATAAATTCTCACAACAGCAAGCCAAATGTGTGTTAATCCATGGCTGAAAATAGTCTGCATGGTTTACTCTTGCTTAAGTAGCATTTTCTAAAAACTGCAGTGCCCAGCTGTTTGAAGAAGTTTTCACAAAATGTAAGTAAATGTCTGTAACTCATATTTAAAGATTTAGATCCTTGAGGAAATGGGACATTCAGCCCAGTATGGATGTTGGAAAGCACATTATTATTTTTTGCCTTTCATGGAATCAGAATACCATGTTCGGTGTCCTTTGGGTTTCGTCTATGATTCCCGTATTAAATATGGTTACACCATCTTATAATACAATACAGTGATATCATTATAGTAAGCTTCTGGCCTCTGTTTCACTATAATGTGTCTCATGCTTTGGAAACGGAGTCGTACAACCTGTCAGACCTCTGTCTAAGCATGTTCGGCTAATTAGCATTCAAGCTAATACGTGTCTCTTGTGTAGCTCTCTTTGTTAGTGTGGTTCCTTGTAGTCAGTGCCTGAGGTTCTGGTGCTTGAGCTTCAATTATTGCTAAAATTGATGTAATGTGGCATGAACTAAAGTCTCAGAAGTCATTATATGGAAAAAGAAGACTGCCCTTCATTTGTAGATATAGCTTAAAAGTAAGTTCGTGGTCATTTGCAGGGGCAGTGAAGCCTGAAGAAGGGTCATCACTGTCCATGCTGCCACCTTTGGGGGTTGGAGTGTTTGACTGAAGGTTAATCCCACTGTTTCTGCCCAAGTAAGACCTTTTCACAATGGGGTCCACTGCAGGGTCACAGCAGCCATGTGTAGGCTGGTCCAGTGGGAGACATGTAGACTTATTCTAATAAAGTGAGCAAGGAGTTTTAAATTTTACCGCAGGCTTAGAAAGTCTGTTCTGAGAATTACCGCTGGGCTATTATTATGATTTTTTTGTAATCATTCTGACTAGACAATCGCTAAAAATATAAGAGGACATACCTGCTGTCATCAGTCTTGCTCCTTTCGCTTCCTGAGCTGGTTGGACTGCTCTCGCATATGGGACCGACATGACTTATACTGTAACGAAAAGCAAAGAATAAAAGAATGACAGACAAGAATTAGGTACTGGTAGGTGGTGCGATAATCAATAAAGAAAAAGATAGTTCCTGAAAGAAAAGGAAAAACAGGGTAAACCATTTACATCCTGAATATTTAATATCCTTCCATCAAGCTTGAACATGGCATATTTTGTGATTCACATTTGTAAGACCAGTGATTAATCACACCACTGTTTCAAGTGTTACTGTATTTTCCGGACTATTGAGCGCTCCTGTCTATAAGCCGCTATTAAATTTACTCAAACAGTTTCATGTGGTCCACTCTGACCGGGTCTGATGTGACGAGGCTAAATGTATTGGCGGCACAGAGCTTGCTGGCTTGTAAAAAGGTAACAAGCTTCATGCCACCGATACACCGGTGTTTAAGCCACAAAGTTGGAAAAAAGTAGTGGCTTATAGTTCAGAAAATACGGTAATTAAGGGAGCATCTGACAATTATTTACATTATTATTAATTTACAGATTATTAGTTTTTGACTAATTGATTATTAATTCATTCATGAAGATTTCCACCTTTAAATTACTTATGTTCACCAACTGTCTAAAACGCAACATTACAAATGTCTGAAAAACATAATAAATTCGAAGGCAAGTAGGAGGAAAGTGGCATTTTTTTTCTTGACTGATTGATTTAATGATTTTTCGAAGGTGAAAACTTTCTCTCGATGCTCTGTTTTCCAGCCTTAGGAGACATTTGTTCGATGTGTTATCTTTACTGTAATGTAAATTATGACAACATTTTTTAAACATTCATGGTCGTCCTTGGCAAATGCAGCTGACTCAGCTAAAACTCTGAGCTAATATTATTTTGTTCAACCATTCTTTTTCAGATTGGATTTTTTAACACCAAAAGAAATAAGCTATAAAAAAAAAACACTGCATGAAGACACTATCACTTTTCATTTCACTACGAACCCAAATGACTTTTTCCCTACACCTATATGAGTGATGGGTTTTTGATATTTTGGTGTCAGATAGAAACTCCTCTGAACTTTTTGACTGATGGCTCTTTAAAAAACTCTTTTCACTTTCACACTGCAGCTTGAGAGTGTCTGAAATCCAACGATCAAAGGGAGCCGAGTTTTCTGACTCATTTGATATCTATTTGCTGTTTAATGAGCACGAATGAGGCTGCATTTTAGTTTAACGCGTGGACGTGCTGCACAGCCTTGCACACTCACAACTGCCATCCATCCACAGTGTCCTCGGATAAGCGATGCTTTTAAAGAGAAGCTCCTCCAAGGAGAACAAACGGCTTTCTTTTGATCCCTGTAATTATAGGCCAGCCAGAATCTTATCCATGCCTCACTAGAACAAGACCTGATCATATGAAGAGCTCACATTCTGCTCATTAAACTACATTCAAGGATGCATGTGTCTTTGATTGCTTTATGTTCAGAAAGAGCGTCAGTTTGGAGATGACACGGTTCCCATCCCCTCTTTTTTTTTTTCTTAACAGAGCAAGGGTTAAATTACGAATTAAATCTAAATGAAGGGGTTGTCTGGGAACACTTGAGGACCGCAGAGTGCTCGGGGGTGTTGAAGTGAGGAAAAAGAGACAAGCCATGCAGTGATGAGTCACACTCACCCACAATTCATAGGAGAGCAGAATCCCATGAGTCTGTGGGGAATGCCACATGTTGAATAGGTGAGAGGGAAGGAATGGCACAGCGTTGGAGACAGCACATGAGGTTAAGCAGTAAACAAGCACATGCACACTTACACACAGCGACAGTGGTGGAAAGAACATTTATTACAGGTTTTGTACTTAGTAGTTTCATTTTACGCTAACGATATCTCACAGGAAAATGTTTTACCCCTTTACTTGGTGAGTTCTGACTCTACATTAAAGAGTTTGAATTTAAATCTGTATTACATTCATCCGGTTAACTTCACTAAGGAGTTTTTGTTCAGTTAGCAAAAACTACATCTTGACAACACATCTTGATTATCATTTTATTGTATTTTTTGATGAAATAGGGCATTAGCCCTTTACCTCTGAGCGTAACGCCGGTGCTACATTACCGTAATTACGTCACGGTTTGTGAAACTGGAAAATTTCCAATGGTTTCTGTGAGCTGAGATGTTGCACTTTACACTGACTATGGTGTCATTACGGTAATTTTACTAGTGTCTCTCCCAGAAGCTGGCAAAGTAGCAGATTTACTGTATACTACATGTTGTAAGAGTGTAATAACAGTGACGATGAAGCAAGAATAGCAGAAAAACACAAAAAACGGACACTGCATTTGCACGTGAATGTTAGATTTTGCACATTAAATTTGAATTTTAAATCAAAATAAGCATAAAAAGTCCAGGAGGAAATTTACAGACTCAGGTGGTAAAGGGTTAACCAAGGAACAAATGACTAGATTTTGGTTTCAGCTGGACTACACCTTGACAGGGGTTTGCACTCTTTGAGCATTTCTCCCTAATGCTTTTACTTCTACTTGCTGAAAAACCTTCACTCTCTACACAGTATAATTGCTGCTTTCAGTGAATAAAAGATCTGAAAATTCGCTCCACTGCTGACACACACAATGTCACACAAACAAAAAAATGTAACCTCTTAAATGTCAATCAGAGCTTGTTTTCCTTTCATCTTCCCTCTGATGATGTTGGTCTGTGGGTTTAAAACTATTGAAGAGGCAGTGATATTAAGCATAGACTGAAAGGGAGGATGAATAGGACTTTGTAAGGATGTGTAGTTTGGTCTGAGAGGTGTTGATTCAAGTCATTTTTGAAGTTGTACTTTGTAGTGATGTTGCACTAGATTGCGTTATTTTGCCAAACATATCGAATCTTTTATCTCTATTTTTTGATCCAAACCTCAGCAAAGGTGGTATTTGATGTCAGATTGTTGCACTCAGTGTGTTCATGTTATTGTGTCCATACCGTTAAGCGCTTCAGGGCGAGAACCTTAATGCACCCAACAGCACACAAACAGCTCTGCAGTGTGTCTGCCTCAAGAGGCTTGAAAATCAGAGTTCAAGTGAGTTCCATGCAAGTAGGGCGACCGGCTTCACCCATTCAATACATGACAATTTATTAATAGCAGGAATTCAGTCACATGTCGATAGAAGGCACTTATCTTCCAGCTATTGACATGAGTGGAAGCAGATGATACTTTATGGAACCAAACACATTATGGTGCTTTTAGTATTTAGAAAACAGCAAGCCAGATTTGCTTTTTGATCATTTTGACATGATTCAAATATGCTGAATGAGATAAAAGCCCAAAGTATTTTTATCCCTTTTCTGGTTTTTTTTGACACTGTCGCACTGGCATGAGCACTTATCACGTTTTACGTTTGTAATTGTGCCAGAAACAATCCATCTTCACCTATTTGTTTCAGCTCCTCTGCAGCGTGACAGAGAAACACCACTGTTACGCTCCAAGCCTTGTTACACTGACTGGTCATATGTTTTCAGTGCCAACATCAGCAGTAAACAAAAAAGTCCAACTCACTGTGGAGATGATAAACAGATCTCCAAAAGGCAACAAACGGTAGATTTGTTGACCCTGCAGAACCTTTGGGAACTTTCAGCCAAAGCAGATCTCTGAGGGGTCATAGCTGTGGCTTTTGATTTGCTACAGTGGCCTCGAGAACATGTTGAATAATAAATGCTCACACCAGCAAACACATTTATTCAGCTCATATTTTTTCTGTATTATTATCTTTTCTCCTCATAAAATCTGCACTAAAATTATCATTTTGAGTATTATTATTGAAAACTTGTTTGATGATGAAAAATATCATCATCTTGGAAGCAAAGCATGATGATATGCAAATTATGTAATCAGCAAGTGGTGCAGTGGGACAATTATGTCTGCATTAACTTTGGTAATTCCCCCTCCATTTCTAAGCTGTGCCTTTTGTCACAGAGATTGAAAAAAAAAAAAAAAATCTTAAGCCAGCCGGTCCAATCCTGTAGGATTTCCCTTATTATAACAATGTAACTATATTTATGTAGCTGTAATTACAAAAGCTACTGTGCAGATGTCTTATTGATCCACAGTTTGAATGAGTCCAGACTTGATATATGCATAAATGCATACATGCATATTGATTAAGGTAACATATCTTTGCAAAATAATGATCACATTTTAAAGTTGCTACTACCCTCTGTTAGTTCAATAGCTAGTTGCTGAGTATGTCTTCCTGCCTCCATATGAATTCTGTCATGATTCCATGTATTTTAGTTGGTTTTGATTATGGTTATGTTTTCTTGTTTTTAGTTTTGTCTTTACCCTTGTTTTCTTCTGGTTTCAATGGTTATTTTGGTCTTTGTCTCGTTCTGTGTTTCATGTCCTGTTATAGTTCATGTTTCCTGTTTCCTGTTTTATTTTGATAGCTTTGTTCCTTGCGTTTGTGTTCAAGCCTTGTTTCCTGTCTGCCCTGTCACACCTGTCTTGATTGTCCTCTCCACCTGTGATCCATTAACCTTCGTTACCCCAGTGTATTTAACCTCATGTGTCTCTTTGTCCTGTGCCAGTTCGTTTGTAGCCTTCACTCGCGGTCCAGCCTTTAGTTCTTATTTCACAGTCTTTGTTTCATAGTCATAGTGTTTTCTGTTTTTTTTTTTTAATCTCTGCCTGCCCATTGGATTTTGCCTTTGCCTGCCGTTTTGGATACCTCTGTCCGGATTAAACTATATTACATTTAGCTGCTCTCGTCTCCGTGTCTGCATCTGGGTCCTTGTTCCTAGCCTGATTCCTGACAAATTCAGATGCATGTAATTGATGCAAATACAACAAAAAGTTGCCTTTTTGTAAACTTGGTGCTTTTCCAAGTTGTGTGGAATACACTGGTTAAAACATTTAACTTTAAGCTAAAGACATCACATGCTTATATCCCATGCTGAACCAAAAAAATATAAATGATGAAATATGTAGCAAGACACAAAAGACAGTAGGGCACTTAAGGTGAACAACGACTGATGGGCAGCTGCAGTGTAATTCATGTCATGTTCACATGCGTCGATGTTTAGGATGGCAGATTAGTACTGCAGCATTTTCAACTGACTTTCTGATCCTTACTTAACCAGAGAACCTGTAAAACACTAGTTATGATTAAAGGCAGCAGAAAAGACAACAGCAGAGCATTTTACCTACTAAAGATAAATAGAGTCTGATTTTATAATTTGGTCCATTAGGCAAATAAAGCTATGCGTCATCTACAAAGCAGCCAAAATGGACACTTCACAGTGATTAATGTCAATCAGGGGAAGCATATGTAAGGATGAAAGGGCTAACTTGCTTTTTCTTCTCACTGTCTATATTCCCTAACAAGGCAAGCCTTCCTTTTTTCTTGCCTCTGCCAGCTGCAGTTGGCATACAGATGAGATCCTGTCTCCCTAAACTCCTGCCAGTTGTACATAGACACGCACTCACCTCACATTGCAGGACTGGGAGTCTTTGTTGAGCTTGTCAAACCAGGACTGCTGGGCCTGGCGGCATTCTGCCCTTGTGATCAAACCGTCCTTATCCAGGTCCAGACCCAGGAACACCGACCTGGCACTGTCCCGCTCCTTTCCAGTCAGCAGACGCACCAGTGAGTTCTTGGAAAGATAAGTGTGAGATGAAACTTCTTAAATCACTTGTGTTAGTTTCTTTTTTGATTCCAATTGCTGTGATTATATCTCGCAAATGTATGCTAAAGCTCTTCTTGCCTCAATCATTGTCAATCACATTAACGCTGTCTGACATAATCCGCCTGCAATGCTTTACCCTGTGCTACCCCAGAGTGACACACAGTCTACAATCTGCACATTTAATCCCTATTTTGTGGTGATCAAGTGACAATAAAATTAGTCATTCAAGTTGATGCATGCAAGTCAAAATTTTGGTAGGTTTAAGTTCTAAGTCATTCTATCAAAATCTATCAAACTAGACTTAGCCACAGTAGCCATAGTGTTTATTTTGGCTGGACTACAAAGATTAATGCTTAAAGATACACTCCCTCAATTTACATAATTGAATTTACCTTATCTGTACATAGCCGCTCTATATGACAAATGGATTAGAAGATTTCTACATAGTTGTTTTCAGGAGTGTAATTAAAGTGATAGAGGCCATATTTGCTGTAGTGAAACACAACACATTTCACGCTTGAGTTTCAAGACATGATGGATTTCAAGGTGCCATGGGATGGGTGCTGTAACCAAATCAGAGGGTGTCTCAGCTGCTTTATACTAACTGTTTATTTCTCTAACTAATACCATACCTCTGTGCGAAACTTCTTCAACACTGCCAGAGATTCAAAGTAGAGAAAGTCGGACCACTCGATGTGACCCTTCTTCTCAGGATCCAGTGCCGCAAACTGGGCCAGGACCTCCTCTTCTTGCTCATCGGTCAAGTCCTTATCAAACTGCTGCTTGGATACGAAGTGGCGGTACTGCAGCAGCTCGTCTGACACCAGGCACGACTCTACAGCAGCAAGGAACAATTCATCACATCAGACTTAATTAGTCACCTAGCGGTCTCCAAGATATAATTAACTCATGGTGACTCATTTTCAACAACGGCAAGATCACCTCTCACCGTGTGCCATCACACAAAGCCGCAGGAAACAACCACACATTTGGAAGTGGACTCGGGTGAGGCCAAATAATGTAATAACTCACAGGACCAAAGCAGAGTGGGCAGTAGACTTCCCTATGACCATGATGATAGTGAAACCAAGGTCAAGCATTCATCTTGTGCATTGCTTTTTTTTTAAAATGTTTTTTATGTCAATAGGTGAGTAAAAGATGCAGTACTGTAGATTATGGTTGTGACTACTTCACCAAAGCAATTTCATCTGAGTCTATGAAAATATAAAAGACTACAAGTCTACAGCCATGAAAACAGCTCTAGAGGTCTCTGCAATGGTGCTAATTATTGTCAGCCGACATGCTAGCAGCTAATGTTTACTACGTCAACAATTATATTTTAGCATTAAACTCCCCCTGAAACAGTATTTTAAGATTCTAAAATATTATTATTAAGGTATTTGTCTATCGTAAAATCCATATCGTGACATATTTCCAGCAAAAACAGGAAATGTTTGATTTGATTGGAATATGGATACACAACAAAGCACCATAGCATTAATGCTACTAGCTAGCCTACCTAATGCATTACTAAAAAACATTAGTATTACACATTAACCAATAATACTGTTACAATCACCTACTGATTACTACTACGACTGCTACTACTTTCTGTCAGTGTTTCCTGGTGGTAATCTGAACTGTGCTGCAAACAGACTGAATGTGATGATACTATTGGTTGAAATTGCTCTGGGTAAGATGACGAAAGTCGTGTGATTTTTATCTTTTATTTTTTTAAAACCAGGAAGTAAATATGATTCAACCTTGATATATAAAAAAAAAAAATGTATTTCATGTGATTTGTTTTGGCTAACATCATGAAGTAACTCAACAATATGACCAGTGATGTGAGCTAAAAAGATTATAAAGTCATTTTTCATTTCAGGTGAACCATGCTAACATTTACTAAGGAGCATGGAATGAATTATTGGATATTTGGTTATAAACCAAATATAAATACCAATAAGTATTGAGCAAATCGCTGCTGATGTCATGATGATGCTGGAGAAAAGATCAGGGCTCAACAGGTTACTGAAATCAGATATTCAGGTGGACTGACCAATCATCAACCAGCTATGCTGTTGGCCCTAAAGATACATAAACATGTTACTAAGTACTACAATATTTAGATACCTGCTGCATGTTAACCCAGTGTAGACTCACCTGGGATGATCTTGCACTGCTTAAAGGTCTCCATGAGGCTGTACATCTCTTCCTCTGTTAGGAGCAGATTCAGATTGTCCTGCAGTAAAGAGGACAGAGCATTACACTTAATAATAACGAGATGCTCTCACAGTTTTATTTTATTTTTTTTTAATCGTCAAGTGGTACATTACTTGATGATTAATAAGTGAATCTGCTCAAAGTAGTCCCTGATGGGTCTTCTGCAATTAAACACAAAAAGTTTTGGATTGTGAATCCATTTCAGTAAGGATTGTGTTTCCCAGGTGTTTTACATTATGTGCTGTTTTTAATCTGTTTGCTCTCTTCATAAGGGCTTTATCAGTAAAAGACAGCCAGAAAGAAAACATTTCCAGACATGTAAGTGTAGTGTCATGAGGCAAGATATTTCACTAATTAAGATATAATGAAAAAAAATACTTTTGCAAACCAGCAGAGAGTAATTTTCTTCTCCTCTTAACAATTCAATCCATGTGTCTACAGCTAATGTGAAGTCAGACTGCTTGAAAAGGAACAGAGTTAAATTAAATGTTTGCCTTTGCTAACTTAAAATACAAAAAACTAATATTTCCATGATGAAATGTTGTGAAATGTATCTGAATAATAAACTGGAGATAACCAGTTTTAGAGACTATAATGAAATGCATCTCTTATGTAAAGATGTGTGTATTTACATTTTCTTCCCAGCTGGAACTAAATATCAGCATCATCACAAGAGACTCTGATTTTAATATTTACATTTTAATTGTACAATATTTATCAGATAAGTGGCGTGATGAAACTTTAATGATCTCTTTGGGATTACTGAGGTAAGTCAATTCCAGTTTGTTTACATAGTCCTCAATCACCCTCACAATCTGTCAGGGCTTCATAAAAGCTGTATTATGAAATCTAACTGAAAATGCACCGCCGCCCACACTAAGATGAAAAAAACCCAGCCTCAAGCTCTGCAAATTTCTACAAAATGAGATTTGTAATAAGGGGACATGGATGAAGAGCAGATATGTAAGCCAATAACTATCAGATATGCACAGAGAGTGGGCTCTAACACTGAGGTGTTTGTTCTGAGTTTCACTTTCCATGTGACTCTGAAAGCACATCACACTTGCTAGAGTCAGCATTTCCCAAATATACCAGAGAGGGGTGAGCACATCATTAAAATGATATTCGTATGGAGCTGGTGAAGAAAACACATTAATTTCTCTCCACTTAAACACTGCCCCCTGTCCCAAACAGGGACACGTGATCTCACTACATCAGCCAGTGGGAGCTCAACATAGGCAATAACAGCTGTATGATTTCATTTTTTCACCCAGCCATCCAGACCACAGCAACCACCAACATCTTGAACTCATACTACCTGTGGAGAGATCACGAGTTTTAATGATTGGTATTTATTTATTTATTTGTACTCCTTTAACACCAACCAAGCCTGACCTCTGTCAATTTGGTTATTCTGCTTAAACAACTCATTTGCTCCATCCTTTATTTATCCAATTATGACTTGTTCATTTGGAAAAAAAACTTAAATTGTATATAGACAAAGCAAGTAAGGCTCAATACCGAAGTGCAAAAAAGTGCAATAATCCTGTGGCTGAAAAAACTCCACTTGGCTTCAGCTCAAATATTGTCATTTTCAATCATGAAGTACTCAGTTAAAACATTTTCCCATGAGTCATTATAATGTCATTAGCTAATTAGCTAATTCTTTTAATTAGTGATCTGGTTCCCATCTGGAAAAAAATAAAAAAGGCTTCGAAAAGAAGAATATTTAAGGGCGTGGTTAACTTGATTGACAGGTCTGGTCTCCAATGGGACCTGTGCTGAAGTTACACCTCCTGACTCCTCCCTTCATCTACAGATATGGTCACTTCTAGCTCCAAACAACCTACACGGCAACATTCAAACGTCCACAAACCAATGAGTGACATCAAGTGTGCTTTGTCCATTTCTATATACAGCCTATGGGAATAACCTACTCATATCCAGCCCTGGTGGTCACTCCAAAGTCAAAGAAATCTAAAACAAAAATGAATACTAAACCAGGATACTCAAGTCTGGGGCACTGTGTCCTTTATAAAACTGCGATATATCATTTTAACAGAGAGGAACTATTGCTATGAAGTGTCAAAGTTAAGTGAGAGCTATGGCCACACACTTAAAAACCCTCCACACTGTTTTGTCCTCCAGTGGCTACTTTGTGCAGTTTTTGTAGAATCATAAAAGTCATTCAACAGCCTGAATGTGGATGTATTTCTAGAAAGGACAGCGAGTTCAGAATAGTTTGGTGTGTCAAACAGAGCTACAGTGCCATAGCTGACACTATCTTCAAACTTATTGTGTATCACAGATACATTTATCAACTGTCATTTGTGGTTTCCCCCTCTCTCATGCACAGTACATCACACATCAAGCTTGAAATGCAGCAGATCACCTGCAGCCATCGGTTAATTCCTCTGCCGCCACTGCCAGTTCATCTTCAAGTGCCTGTGTGAAATTAAATGTCATGTTTGCCGTTTGAGCACCTCGGGTGATAATTTAAGATTATTTCTGCCATCTCCTATAATATAACTCATCATTTTCAAAGCCAAGTGGCAGATGGTAAAAATTGCATTGATTATAATTTATCCCCTTCTGCACCTGCAAATGTAATCTCAACTAAATCCAACCCAAGAAACTGCCTATGGTCTGGATTGTGTTTCTATATTTTCCAGATTACATTTATGACTGTTCTCATTTTATTAAACTTTCACAAAAATTCAAAAAAATATCCACTTATCTGTATCTGCCAGCCATATTACAAGTGAATTAAGAATCAGCAAAACAAAACTAATTATCAGGCCGTCATCAGGAAACCACTTCCTTTGTTTCCTCTGCCAGACATCATTTCTGTGCATCTCCAGTCTGATATACTCATCAAGCATCAAGCGTTACACCTACAACTGCCAAATGTCTGCAGATCAGTGACACTGCCCATCTGCTATGGATGCTTTCAAGATATTGTTGTGTCTGTCTAACAACATTTTTTTTATCCAACTTTATATTCAGACTAACCTTAAAATTGATTTAAGCGTTTATGCAACACCTACTGACAGCATCTGGAAAATGTGTTCACTAGGACACAAAAGGCCCCTGGGGAGTAAAGTATAAAAATAAGACAGTCTAATCTTGTGCTGGCAGCTTGCATAAATAGCTATTTGAGACTGTCCTGCTGGAAAGAAAATGACAGTGTTGGTGATGTGTTGAGCACAAACAGCTTTAAATAACCCACATTTAGGGTCTGTGCCAGAGCAGCAAGTTAAAAAATAGATATTCTGACTGCAAGAAAGAGTATTTTTGTTAGCAATCAGTCACGTGACTGTGATGTGAAAGTGATTAAGCCATTATAGTTATCACCAAACCCTGCAATTTCCATCAGCTCTGCCTGTTTTGGCACTTTTGCTTCATTGTTTTACAGAATCGCTCTCATTAACCTCATTTCCAGTGGAACCAGATGTTTTTTCGGGGAAAAGCTCAAATAAAACTTTAAGCTTGTTTCCTGGAAACATCTTGTAGCTATATTTATTTATTTATTCCCTTTTACTTATCTTGTATTTGTGTATTGTTTGGGTTTTATGTATTGTTCAAACTCTCTTCTGTACTGGTTTTTAAACTTCTTTTAAGGGTTTTTAACTTTCTTTTACACCTCTTTTTAGGCCTGGTTTTATCCAAGAGGTTTTTGTCTCATTTTATTCTCTCTTTTATTTTCTCTTTTTAACTTTTTTTTTATCTCCAGATTTGCGGAGCCTAGGGCATTTTTAGGGCATTTTTATTTCCTGTTGTACAGACAGCTGATGTGAGATGTTTGAACCTAAACTGCGAAACAAATCTACCTATGGGTATAAATAAAGTAACCTTGAACGTTGACCCATGTACTATCGATAGTTTTCTCATGAGCTGGTGGTGCCCAACCAGAGCTAAAAGGAGAGTGAATATTGGACTCACTTTTATATGGTAGACACAAACATGACTCCAACTGACTGCAAGAACTTATACATAGGTGGGACGTTAGATCAGCAGGTGTTTCCACTGCCCCCTTGTGTCCAAAATACAAATTGTTATTGCTTTAACCCTGAAAATTGTTTACTATGACAATGCAATTACACTTAATCCTGATCAATTCAAAGACAGGAAATTCCACTGTGTATTAATTGTGTTATAAAATGAGATCTTTAGCAGCTGGTCCTCAACTTTGACTTGATTGCAACCTCAGCCCTTCATAACCTGAGGAGCTCGCTGTGTGCATGAACCCTTCCTCCATCTGATTGGCTTGGACTGAGCCACACTTGCACCAGTCTACTTTGAAGGCTGACTGTAAATCCACTTTCAAGGGAACTCAGTCCATCTGCCAGCCGCAGCCTCTGGTACCTGTGTGAAATTAAATGTCAGATGCAACAGAAGGAGGGGGATTGTAACAGCTGACTGACATTGTGCTAACCAAATTTCTTCCTTTTTTTTGTAGACATATTCACAATTTAAATCAAACATTTCTCTCTTCCTCCCTCCTCCTCCTCCTCCTCACTGAATTGTTTCCTTCCACCCTCATTCATAACACACCAACGGAGCCAGCCAAAGAAAGGGGACCTTTCAGTATCCTTTCTCAGATGGTGTGAAAACATCCCCCTCTTGCACAACTTTGGCAAGTGATTATGCTTCTCAGGGCTGGTAAAAGACAGTGAAGCCCCTACTTCACTCTGAAGGGTCCTCCAGCAAAAAGCGCTCTTTAGCTGTTTGTGCTTGAATTAAAAACGATTGCATTATGCCTCTCACAGGGCAACGATCACTCGAGAGTCATGGGTTTTGGCAATCGTCTTGAATTCCTGATGAGAAGCTGCCGTTTATTTTATTGTTTTAAAAAGCACTAAAAAATCCAAATGTTGCTTCATTGTTATTCTGGCTGAAATAGTCTAAGAGTAAAACATGCAGCCTCACATGTGTGCACAATGGTTAATACTTACAAACATGCACACACACACTGTATGCCAACCTGCCAGTCATCTGTCACAACAAGGTGTGTACATATTCTCACAAGTCTCGTGCATTTAATAAAAAAAAAAATCCTGACAGTGTATTAACAAGCTGCAGTGATAGAAGATTGAAGGCAGCCGCAAACTATAATGACGACTGGCAAATGTACTCAGCTGTAGCTAATTAATGTCAGTAACTCACAGTCACTGACACTTACAGGAAACAGAGCCATCATTAACAATGTTTGCTCCAACTGGGATGTTGCTGCGATGACATGTCAAAGTATTTGATGTGAAAACGTTAAGCAGCTGCAGCACGGAGCAGTCGACCTCAGGTGGTTTCTGTTCGATGTCAACACCCTTTCATCTAACTGATGGTAACTGATTTATTAGCTGTTTGTCATTGTTGCCATAATCGGCCAATTAGCTTTTGTCAACAAATATAATCAACCTTGTGTCACGAACAAGTTAAGTTTCCTCTAATTTTCTAACTTAAGCAAAAAAAAAACAAAACCTTGTAGGTCTTTAAAAACATGCATATTTCTACTGGATTTTACCCATAGACTGTATTGGAAGAACACAGTGGGGATCAAAAATGAAACCAATGTGGTAGTGTAGGAAAGTGCAATAATCCTGACAGCCACTAGAGGCTGGATCCAAAAAACTCTGGCTCCAATTGATTTTAATTGAAAAATAGGCTTAATTTTCCACCATGAAATAACATTTTTTTGCAAGTCATTAGCTAAACTTAATTCCTCTTATCAGTGATCTGGTGGTCCATCTGAAAAAGAAAAGATAATTAAGGACCTATTAAGCCTCAAAAGAGGAATATTTAAGGGCGTGGTTAGCTTGAACAACAGGTGTAGCCTCCAATGAGACCCGTGCTGAAGTCAAGTCTCATACACATTGAGCAGTGACCTCGGGTTCAAGGGTCAGACCCGCCTCCTCACTCCTTCTGTCTTATACAAATATGGTCACTTCTGGCTCCAAACAACCAACAAGGCGACTTTCAAATACAGATCTCCTGGTTTCAGACTGTGAGTCCACAAACTAAAGGGTGACACCACTCTTGCTTTGTCCACTTTTAAATACAGTCTATTCATGTAGAAACAAAATAAGCTTGGGTTTATGCCTAGTATCAACATATTTTGTTTGCACAATGTGAAACACATTTGTAGTTTAATTTATCTAATATTATTACAATTTAATCAGAATATTGTTTAAGCAAATTACAATTTAAAATGCAGTCTTTTAAATGACAGAAAAAATAACACTTAAGAGATTTGTACTGCTCTTGTATTTATAGAGCTGCTTTGTTTCTTTGTTGTCCAGTAAGTGATGGTGGCAGTGAGCTGACTTACACAATAGTAGCAGCTCCAGCCAGTAACAGTGTGGGCTGTATCTCTCATCTCCTGCAGGGCCTCGGCACGCAGGTAGCCTAACTCTCTGAGGCAGCCATCATGAAACACCCGAGTGCAGATCCTGCAGGGGTACAGGTCGTCAGCCGTCCACACCTCGCACACGTCGCACATCTCATCGCTCGGTGGCTGAAAGACGAAGCATCAGTGAGACTGACTAATTTACATAAACACTTTTGTTTTGTATGCATGCTCTCGATCCAAAGTGTGTTGTTCAGCTTTTACAAAATTAGGCAAACGTGAAGTTTGCAAACACACTGCTTTATCTCCTATAACAGGTGAGGAGGAAAGATTAGGCATTAGTCCACCAGTGGTGGGAGTGTGGTTTGATGGTGGGAGTCAGATTATATAACATGCTAGTTCGTGTCATGTGCACTTCTTTGGTCGTGTTCTCAGACAGATAATTGAGACAACCCTGATTTGACAGCCAGAGCTGTCAAATCAGGGAAAATGACTGCAGAACGCTCAGCCCGGTTAACCACAAATTGTCTTTCCTTGCTGTTTAATGTCTCTGTCTGAGTGCCACAGCATTGGCTTCAGGGCTGAACAGACCCCAGATAAGACTTTGACATATTGCTTAAATGAGAGATTATCTTTGTAGTTAAAGCCACTTTACGTGACCTGATGACTCCATCCACATCAGCAAGCTTCCTCTTGCCCAGTCCCATTCAAATTGAGATCCAGGCTTTTTAGAGGAGTTGTGAGTGCTAGAAGAAATTAATTACTTACAACCTGTCAAAAATTTAGTTATTAATATAAAAATCAAGATTGATTTGTACAGTGACCCCAATGACTTAAATTTTCACCATGCTACCACTGGATGCAGCAACTGAAGTTTTACTATTCCTAGTCTTAGGCCTGGGTTTTGCTACAAAAAGAACAGGTTTGAATATGATTTCCAGCCATGTTGCAGGCAAAAGTGGTTACAGTCGTCCCTAATGGCCTCACACAAAGGCGAGGTGAAAAGCTGAATGTCAGAGAGAGGGCAGGGATGCAACAAATGTGGCAATAGCAGCGCACATTTTCAACCTTTTCAGATTTTCAGTCTTTCCTGAGGGCACACACAGTGTTATAGTTGATTGTACGAATAAAAAGTGACAGAAATAATGATGAACAGAATGTAAAATAGAGTTTTATAGGGAGATGCCATTAAATTTGATACTTCTGATGCAAATGCTTCTAGAAATTTAGATGTACTGAAACTATGGTCTCTGTAGTATAACAGAATGTCATCAGCATATCATGAAAACATCCAAGAAATATGTGGGGAGTTACTAATGGAGAGAAACACAGAACTCTATCCTGGATGGATAGAAGGAAAATAATTTCACTGCCATATTTCAGTGCTTGGCAAAACAATCTCATAGTAATATTTTACTTATTGTGGTTAAGTACAGTGAAGTAACTGGATACATCACTTCCATTCTGTTTTACTCTTTCAAAATATTGTTTGTATCTATTGTTGTTGCAGGATAGGCACTTTTGTTTCTGTGGCTCTTGTTGAAGTGCAGCATCGTCAGTACACAGCAAGTTGCCATGCAATGTTTACTCTTTGCAAAATAGAAAACCTGATGGTGTCAGTGCTCCTGTGAACTCCACTCCCTGTTAGTCAGCGTCGCCCTGGATATGGTCACCTCTCAGAACCAGCCAAAGCAGCCCGCCCACAAGATGCTCGCTGTGAAGAGCCCTACACAAGCATCAACAACATATCGCCACAAGCGTGGAAATAAAATAAGGCCTTTCACAAAACAACTTCAAACTCAGACGTTCTCACCTTCAACAAGGGTGTTTAGATAAAGCTTAAGAGTCCCTTTCCAGCCTGCCTGAACTGCTTTATCGTAATGCCTAATGTGAGGGAGGAAAAGAGATAATATGCTGCTGTTGCCATGGAGATTCGTTGACATCTCACAGTCATCTCTTTAATCCTAGACTTGGGGATTTATAGTGTTGTGTATAGTAATGTTTTTTGTTTTTTTTTTATTTATATGTTTGGTTCAAACAAGCCCCTGGCCATAAATTCTCAATGACAGACAGTCGGCATCTACCTGTAAGAGCTGCCTGTGGATATTATTCAATACCTGCTCTTTCTTTTCCAGCTCCACCTCCACAGGCTGATCATCATCAGGTTCCCTTTTGGGTCGGACAAAAGCAGGCGGTGTGAGCTGATGGCTCTTGTCGAGATCCTCCGGCTCCACTCCCTTCCCGTCCCGTAACCTCGACCACGCCTCCTGGTTGACTTTACAGTCGTCTCTCGCCGGAGCCGAGGTCTGCTGGGAGGTGGACGGACCTGCACTGCTGTCCGTCTCCTCCTGCTGCGCCTCCTCTGTATTTTTCTCTTCAGGATTGGTCGAGGTCTTGGCAGGCCCGTCACCTTCCTCCACCTCTCCCTCCGCCTGTTTGGCTACAACAGGGCGATCCTTAATGCCCGCCTGGAAGGCCGAGACCACGGCGTTGCATTTCTGCACCTTCTCCACCTGCTGCTTCTTTGACATGAGAACTCCCATGGCTACAGACAGATGATGAGAGAAAAGAAACAGCAAACAATTACACTTCTGAATTTAATTTTTTATTTATTTATCAAAACCCTGATTTTAAATTGGCAGGTCTGATTGATGGCTAATGTCGCAACAAACAAGCCTGCAGCTACAATTAGATTTTGCTTCAAATATTGCTGCATTGCTGTTGATGAATGAAAGCAAATGACATCAGCTTTTGCTAACCTAGCTACACCTACTTCAAATCAGTAAGAAGTGCACAAAGAAAAGTACCAAAGGGATATACACTTACCAAATCAAATGAGTTTTCAAATTGAAACAGATACTGCTACTAATGTCTTATACATTTTGTGGATGCACTGAATGGCTCCACCCTGCCTCCAAATCTCATTCTATCAGCAACCATGTCCCTGAACTCTTCCCCTTATTACTAATAAACCCTGCCCATCTGCTCCTGCTTCCACCTTCCTGAGCCTCACTGCTGGTAGTTTATAAAACAGTTGAATCCACAAGGAGATGTGGGTCCTGACTTGGATACATTTCTTTTATTTGCATAACTCAAGTGACAAATATAAAGGTGCAGAAAGTAAATCCCACAACTCGCTTTAAAAAAAAACTATTTGTTATATATATGCCAGATATGAGGATTCAAACCCCTAAATAAGACCTTAGGGTCCCTGAAACAGTGGAGAGTACATGAGCAAGCACATCAGGGTGCCTGTTCATATTAACATGAGTGATGGATATTGTCGATATGGAAATCGGTAGTGTTGCCCTAATGTGTCTGTGGTGCTCAATAGCTCATGAAGGATGACATTTGTCTGAAAAGCAATAAATAAATGTTTATCAGCACTGTAAAAAAAAATGTGTGCTCAACATATTAATTCTTGAATGAAGGGATTATGAAAATCTATTTTGGTGAAAATAACACAACAAAACCCTCCACATGTAAAAGCTTGTAAATAGTATGCAACCAGTATTTTAACTATTTTTATGGAGCCCCTAAAGGAACACGAAGAAAAAAAAAACGGGATCTAGTGCGCAGCAGATAACTATCCCATGCACACGTAAAAGTATCTTGTGCGCACAAGACAGTTATCTGGTAATAGCATTTCCACTATACAGAAGAGTATGAATAATTTGGTCAAATCTTCAGTTCATGAATTAGCTTGAAAATTACTGAACACCGCCATCCACAGGCGTGATGCCACTTTAAGGTGGACCAGTAAATTCAGCGTCTTCTGTATACCGGATATGCTAACTCGTGCAGACGACATACAAGTGGAAATGCTAACTCGTGCACATGAGAGAGTTATCTGGTACACAAGCACCAGATAGCTATCTTGAGTTAGCATTTCCGGGATACAGAGAAACTGAATTTCCCAGTCCACCTTAAAGTTGCATAACGCCTGTGGCTGGTGGTGGTCAGTAATTTTCAAGCTAATTCATGAACTGAAGATTTCAACACATTATCCATACTCTTCTGTATACTGGAAATGCTAACTTGTACGCTATCTCGGAAATAGGGGCACTTCTTTTTTTTTTTATTCATGTCCATTTAGGGACTCCATATATATTTTATGCAAACTTATAAAAGATAAATATAGGGGTAGTTGGTACAAAAAGAAATATTCTCTCACTACAATCATGTACATAGAGTTTTGGTTTTAGTTGCTGAGATTTGCCTGTTGTCACACCCAATACAGCAGATGAATAAAATGTTGCTTGTTATGCTCACACCGGTGAAAATAATGACCAGAAGTGTGTCTTTCCAGAACCAGTGCCCTGGTTATTTTTGAAAGCTGTACAGACCTCACTGTGTACAGTTTGCATTGGAAGCACTTTCCCTCAAAGAAACAAAGAACAGCACAGAGGAGACTCCATTCATTTTCACTTTACTGTATAGGACGTGGTGGCAGGTGTACTGTACCTTTAAGAAGATGGCAACAAACAAACAGCATATATTCATACACATGCATTGTTATTGTTTTCTGCAGCATTTCACATTCATGCATGCTCAAGGGAACCTCAATTTTAAGCTGATAAAGGTGTTTCCTCTCCAGTGTCCCCAACCAAATTTCCTAAATTGCTCCGGGATTCATGCCTCTGTGACTTTCCACTAAAAAGGTCTCGCTCTTCAACCTGTGAGTCAGCAAAATCCATCACACCTCATTATTTATTGGTAAATTAACTTCCTTAATTATGTCAGGAAGCCCGATTTGGCTCCGAGTACAGAAAAGCCCAAGAGAGGCGACCTTTAGCGTGTACATATGAAACGCATGCATCTTTTTAAAACCCACAGTGGAGCATCAATCACCACAACTCACTGAGTTCAGCCAGCTGTGGATATCTCACATCACTTCTCTTCAACTCCGACTGTTCAACAAATGGAACGACTCAAGATGAAATAAGGTAAGAGCTACTTTATTGATCCCCAAAGACAAGATTAACTTCACTCTCACTGCAGGATTTCAATGAGATTTTGCTGGTTATTAAAGCCGCTACCTTTATGCTGCAGAATTTGTCTGAAATGCCAAGGCGTATTGATTCTGTCAATTCACAGCCCATAGATGCAATATAATATTTATTAGAGCATAATTGTGGCTAAATTATGAATAATTTTGTGAAAACTGTGCCACACACTTGTTCTTTTCTCTTTTTGCAGAAATTGCTGCATTTATAAGGAGCTCTGTAGTAAATATTTTTAGGTGATTAGATACTTTCTAAACACAAAATAAAATCCTGCAAAAAGGGAAAACAAAAGAAACTAACTTCTCATTTCCACTTAAGTGAGACGCAACTGTAAATTGCATTGTTGAAAAAAGGCGGCGGCGTGAATTCAAGTTGATTACATAGTGCTTATTGGACATGTGTCTTTACTCTGAAATGCAATCCCTTCCATCCGTGCTCCACATAAGTGGTTGTGTGAAATTTAATCACATTTATCTGGAGTAAAATGGAAGTCATTGCCTCTCTCTAATAGCCTGCCAGGCCTTATGTTCGCAGGCTGCTGCTGGATGCTCCATAGTCTGCAGAAGACATATTTGTATCGCACAGAGTTCAACACAGGCCACACTGTCTCTCCTTTCATACATTTTAACAGGGACATATACAAATAATAAAATGTCAGGCCAAGAAAAATAAATCCAAATTAAAAAGACCCCTTCATTTAGCATAGTGATGATTTATTGATTACTGGCTTTTGGATAGTGTTTGGAAGTGAGGTCAAAGGTCACATCAGCAGGTAGTGATTTATCCCATCCCATCAGATTAATTTCAACATTGTTTTACATATATTGCCTGTCCACACTGCCCGTTCATTAACTGGAGATGGAGGTGCTCAGGAAGGACAAAAAGTAAACACAAAAGTGCAGACAGTGATGAATCCAAACAAGAGCAACTTCAAAAACCTCTGTCATTCATTTTGAATTTAAATTGAAGTACACTGACTCCCAGGTCATGTTATATGGAAGATATTGGACACTGGGATCGTCTTCGTCAAGGGCAGACACTTCATTTAAAAGACTCCTCATTCTAGTAGCAGCGCCGTCCTGGAGTCTAATAAATGACAGAAACACACTGAGAATATACAATCATTAAAATACACACATGCAGGCCTGTGGCATACTGAAGAGACTGTTATCCTAACCACAGGGATGACAATCAGCTCAGTGGGTCGTCTCTTAGCTCCGATCAGCTCAGGCTCAAAGGTTCAGTTCCATTATTTTAATGGAGGAGCTGGGATTGGTTTTTGGGTTAGCAAAGAAATTAGGTCATAAAAGGATATTTTACCAAAACGTCCAGTTACAGTATGTAGATCATTTGTCTTAATTCTTAGTAAAAACACAAATTACAGCAAAAACGAATATTCTTAAACAACCTGAAATGGACACATTGTTTGTGTTCGTGATTTTAAAGGCATGTTACATTTGTTTCTATTATAGCTGTGTAAATATATCATTAATTTCCACTTACTCAACAATAAGAGGATGTGCTTAAAAGAGCATCAGTCATACCTCAGAGTTTAAAAAACAATGTAAAACATGATAGAAATATGGAATTATCTTGATTTGTACTTAGTTTTGCTTCATTTATGTGTAAACCATGATTTATTCGATATGTTTGTTTCAATTTAACGATGGACAACCAGAACTATATGAGCTTTGTTGTAAGTGTGTTGTTGTTTTTTGAGTAAATCTGGCAGCTCTTGAGATTGGAGTTGGTCCACCACCCCAAAGGGAGAACAACATCATTCTGAAGACATCAAAGAAACATTTCATCTTAATTTTTTTTTTGTTCTCAAATCTTTGATTTTTTGTTTTTTTTTCTGCTTGTTTCAAAAGTAAATAATAAAACATTCACTGAAGGTACCAGAATGACCCCAGGTTGGATTGTTCACAGATGATAGACATGCAGGCTGTGGACTGAGGGGTGATGTACGGCTATGCAGAATCACAGAGACACTTCAAGATTCATCATCCAGACCTTTGTTGCTCTCTCCTCCTTATTTTTTTTGTCAGTCCATGTACACAACATCAAATATAAAATAAGAAGGTTGGGGCCGGAGGAGATTTAAGATGGAGACCAACCTTGCAACAACAAAGACGAGACAAAGATACAAACATGTCAGTCACTGTGGCTCTATCTTAGATGTGGTTTGAACCCCTTTGGTATGTAAACTGCTTCCCAGAATCCTGCTCATCAACAGCTAATACCCACACAGTAAACAGAGGAGATGTAGTGATCACAACACAGGATGGCACAGCGATTATTACAGGGACTTAATTATCCACTGAAGTGACCTTCCCGCTCCGGCTCAGAGCAGCACTGGCACCGACATTAGACAGCGACGGTCTTTAGATGCCAGGGATGCCTGCAAACACCAGCCTGCAAACTGCTGCCTCTTTCACACGGCCATAGGGAAAGGAAGAAAGTTTAAAAGCTTTTGCATGCTCGCAGGCGAGGCTTAAAATAACCACACCAAGGTTGATATATTGGTTAACTGCTGCTACCACAGCTGGATCCACACTTATTGTGCAGTGCAGATAATGGGCTATGCAATTTGAAATGAGATAATCAACAGAAAACAAATTGTTCTTTAATGGCCAGCAAAGTGAATGGGCTTCATAAACAGTAGGGGGAAAATAAGAAACAATAACAATAAACTAAGTGCTATTACAAGCCCCAAGGCCTTTTTGCACTGCTTCAAATCAATGCCAGCAGTGAAACAGAACATATATAATTTCAATATCCTTTGAAAGTCAAAGTCAAAATCAAATTTCCTTGCTATATGACAAACAAAAAAGAAAGAACGCAGGCGTGATGGTATCTATTTTCTTGCAATATTAGCAGTATTATTAAGATCCACACCCCAATTCATTTTTTCACCAACGTAATAATAGGTTTCTACACTGGTGTATGAACAAATGATATGATGCCAGAGGGAGGAAGAGGAAGACAGCGTTGTTAGAAGTGCTTCAGAGTATTTGCATTCCCCAAACAGAGCTGGAAGTGAGGCCACTGCTGATGAGGAAACGTGTGAGAACACAGAGGACCTTGTCATTTTCAGGTTAACTTATGAATTTTAAATAAGGGCCTTGTGTTTTTTTTTCCCCTCCTCCGCGTACAAGTGGATTCTGACACAAATGGGTCAGTCGCTGGCTTTGATACCTCACTGCATTAGATATTGCGCTGAGTAACCTGCCACTTGGTCGCCTTGCAAGTCTGAGATCCCACAGCTTTTGACCACGAGCCTGTCAAACTGATCAACCATTTTTTTTTCCTACCTGACTGACAGCCACATTTGTGCAGCGCAACACCTGCGTGTGCGTCACACTCACGAGAGGGAGAGGTGATGTATTTGTTTTTCATCCTTGACAGCTTGTAACTGAATATCTACAGCGAATCGTTCTTGATGTAGACGCACACACCAATGTCAATCAGACTGTTTTCAGGTGAACCTTTCTAAAAATAAGTCTGAGAGTGCAGGAGACATAAAATGAAGGCAAGCAAAAAGATGATTTCCAGAAATTAACTTTGATCACACATTTCCCGTGCTCTCATTTATGACTTAACCTCTGAACAAAGTTGTTTGGATAATGTAGCTGAACTCTCTCGGCTTGTTTACAACCTTTTTGATCATACGACAGCTCGCCATTTTTTCCCTCATCAGCTTGTTTTTGTCAAATTGTTGAAAAGCGATCCCGCTGAGGCTCAGCAGTCACCCAGATTCACCCTCCATATTACATTTAATGGCCAATACAAGCCAAGGAGGATGGGATAAAACTCCCTGAGGCTTGACGATCAGTAGACTCCTGCAGGAGCAGCTGCCTCCACTGCTCTGCTCTCCTTCCTGGACCCCTCTGAATGATTTAAATGCCCCTGGATAAAAAAAGATCTCGTCGAAAGGGAAGGAAAACAGGGCCACTCCTTGGGGCAGAACCTGACATAAATGACTGAGCAAATGTTATAATGTTATCCTGTCACGCTGCACTGAGACTGGAGAAAGTATATCAGCAATTCACTCATTTATTTATTTATTTTTTACGTCCTAATATCCTCCATTCATCCATCTTCCAAAATGAAACACCAATTTTAAACATACAGAGAGATGATCTATTCATTTTCTTTCCCCATTTTCTCCAACATTAAATGTACTGTTACACACAAGGATTTTTAGGTTGCGTTCGTCAGGCTCTCGATTCATGTCCGCAATTGACTATGACGAGCTCTCGGATGATGGAGCTCTCGAGAGTATCTTGGTTTAATTAAATATTGATAATTGTGGAGGGAGGTGGCACCAAAGTGCTTTTCAGATCCTTGTGATTTTACTCTGCTCCTCAGAGTAATCCCTTTTTTGAGCCTGTCCACATTTCACTCATCTATTTAACACCGCCAGACCATGTCGGGTAAAACACACCCACTTTCTCCCATCACATCACATCACAAGAGTTTGTTCTCGCTCTGTCATTGGTGTTTATTTTGCAGTGGCAATAGCTGAGTGCATTATGCTTAAAGAGTAAATTCATCTTTATTTTGAATTGGAATCTATTTTCTCCTGTAAGCGGAGACCAACGGGGACACGTTAAAAACTATATTAGTATTCAGTCCTCAGCTGTCCAAGTGTCACCATGGGGAAGTTACTGAGCTCATTCAGCAGTCAGTCATTAGTCAACGGGAAAATAGTCCACCATCAGTCAATACACACCTAGTTGCTTATTCTTTAAGTTAAAATTGGTCAAATATGCGGACACAGTATTTATCATTGCATTTGTTTGATTGGTTCTCTGTGAAAACCTCAGAGGACACTGCTTTCAAATGCACTGTAGCACAAGGTCAGGGTGGTTACGTGACAGACCGGCATGTTCAACAATTTAGCTAAAGCAACTTCACCTTTAATGATTCACTCTCTGCGTTATTGAAAGGATAAGTATCCTTGCCAGGACTTAACGCACTAATAATGGATGCTCTGTCCAAATCATAATTGGAAAGTTCAAGGTATAAAAGTGCTTTGTGGGCATAATAGATTAAATTCAAAAATCTGTATCTTATCACTTTCTCTTATATTTTGGCTTCTGACCTCTTTAAATAAGCAATTTTAGAAGCGTTCTTCTCAGATTTAAGCTGCAGTGTGGACTTGCCTCATTAGCAGTTCAACCAAAAAGTCAATTTCATCTTGGATCATTTTAAAGAGTCTCAGAGTGGTAGATGGGTGTAGTGCTCATTCAAGAATCTTCTGGCACCTCGAATTCAACATCAAGCAAAGTGTACAGAGAGTATTGCTCAATTAAATTGTTAACATATGTTCGTTTTAGTTGCAAAAGCACGAAAAGGATGCTAAGCTGTATCTGGCTTTTTCTCTAATATTACGTGGGTGTGTGTTTCTCTAACTGTATGATTCTCTTCACAAAGCTGTTGGATGTCACTGGTATGTGCTGATTAGAATCCCAACCAGCCCTCCTTTTCATTCCTTGTTTCAGAGGGAAAGGGGAAGGGGGGGGAGAAGAGTTTTTGAATGGGAGCACCACAAAGCATGCCTTTTCATGGGAATGAATCCGCCTTTAGCTGAAGATCTCACCCACAGACCAGGGAAGCAAAGACCTGGAACTAATTACACTAACGAGTTCACCCAGATCCCCGTAATAGCCAGCAAGTGGAATCATTAACAACCCTCCAAAACACGCAGATGTACGTGCACTCGGACACACAGAGATGCATAATCAAATCAACAAGCTTTAAGGACGGTTCCCTTGGTTTCCCCTGATCCGATTGCTCGTTGCATCTGGAAGGAATACACTGAACAGCAACTCTTCCCTCTGGCATTTCATTGCCTCCTCTCCCCATCCTTCCACAACAACATCCCTCCCAAAAAAAAGCATGCTCAAGGCTCAGCACATGCATATGGGAAAAGTGCCTGAATGGAGGAGGAATTTAAATCTCAATGCATCGTTAGACTGGAGACATCATGTTGGCATTCAGGCGATGCCAGGCAGAGAGCCTGTGCCAGACAAATGCTCTGAGAGAGTTTTGACAATAAGCACAGAGCAGGCGGCAGTGAAGCAGCTCAGGCTGCAGGGATCTGTCACAGACAGAGGGGCAGGACTCACTCCAAGGTTAACACCAAAATTGGCTTGTCTGTGGACCTATATGGGCTACAAGATAACAACAATGGGGTTGTAAACAAAAGCTGATGGAGAGCTTAATGGACAGCAGGACTCCCCTGTGGGACAGTGCTGGGAAAAGTGGACAGAGCAAACTACAACTAGAGTGTCTGCTGCAGAGAGCAGTGTCAATTCCCAATTACCCAGCCATGCCTTTAGTTGCAGATGCTCTTATTATTGCAACTTCCTGCATCAGGTCACAGAAGAAGGATTTTGGCTTTAACAGTTATCCTCTCAATGACGCACATGCGCTAACTATAGTCTAAGAACTCCCTTGTTTTTACTCCACTTTCTGCAGAATTTGTATATATTTATTTATTTGCACAGTCCACGGTTATGAAATGATACAAAAACAACCAAACCTTCCTGAGACAGCGACGAGAACTCGTATAGTTTGACACCAAGCGGAGCGCATCCACACCCATACGGATGCTGACCTAAATATTCTCCCCATACAAGCATCTGTAATGAGGCTTCCCAGCAAAACCACCTCAGCCTCACTGCAACATGAAAACTGAATCTAGACCAGATCGTCCCGCCTGGCAGTCCCCCTTCTTTTATTTATTTATTTTTTAACAGTTAGTTATGTAACATTGTAAAGAGCAGCATTGGGAAAATCAAGCCACCTATGTGTCTGTGCGGAGACTCACCGTAAAGGGTACTGGCTGGTCTTCAGCGAGACTTACTGGGGGACTTTATCCTTCCTCCTGACTCAAACCCGGCCGTCCAGCATGGCAAGACTTGGCTCGAATGAAGTATGTGCGCCTTTTACTCGCCCGTCGGTTCCCCCGCAGGGAGATGAATGGCACAGCAGTTTATTATCCCTTTGCCCTCACAGTCCCACGGAGAAAATTTACAGTCGGAGGCTGCTTCTTCCCTCTTTTAAGCAGGAATAGAGTCTTCTCCAAGACAGCTCGGCGGACAGCTCCGGTGCTGAAATCTTGTTGTTTTTTTTTCCTTCTCCCCCCTCCACCCTCCTTCCCGAGCAACTCCCTCAGCAATCTGAGGAGACACGCAGCCTCTGCTGGCAGTTCAGGCAGGAGAGGAGACCTTGGTGCAGACTCACAGACGGCCACTGAAGTTAAATCACGGATTTATGACCATCACATTTGCAGCTCCCCCCTCCTCCTCCTCCTCCTCCTCCTCCTCCTCCCTCCCTCCTTCTCTGGAGTAGAGCCTCCAGTGAGTTAGTCGTGATCATTCAGGTTAATAACTTGTGGGCTCCTCAGTCTTGACCGTCATCAGGAAGTCTGCAAACCCCCCCTCCAAAAAAAAAAATAATGACGTTCCTCAGCAGCCAATTATTTCTCCCAGAAATTTAAACCGTACTGAGGGTGGGGGCTCATAGTGAGGATCAGTGTGCAGCTTGAAGGTTTGAATCCCATTTGAATCTCATTTTGGCTTAAAGTAGGAGAGTCTCACAGTTAAGGGAAGCCTGAAGACATGATTTGTGGGACATGGAGGCATCTGATCCATGCAGGGCTGCATCTGCACAGCACAGATTAAACATACTGCAGTCATACTTTGACTTTCAAACCACTTTTTTTATGTGGTGTTTGAGCCACAGTGCAATAATCAGCCTCCTATGAAGCTTGAAAACAAGTCATGTTGTCTGCAATATTTTCCACATCATAATGAAGCATCTCCTCTTTTTCTTCTGAAATTGCATCAACAAGCTCCCCTTTAGACACCAGGAAATAATCAGTGCTTCATTTTGAATGTCATCCTCCCATTATATGATTAAGGAAAATATCAGGGAAGATGGTTTTGGACCAAGCACTGGAATCAATATTTATGCTAATGGTGGTTATTTTAGTTTTGGCTGATCATATTTAGTTTTCAGTTTGCTTCCACTCTCATGATGAAGGCAAATGGGATGCAGTATTACCATTTGAGACTTTGTTACAATACAGTAAGTAGATATGTATTAGAATATATTTTTTAGGTTTAAAACTTAATATTTTTTGGTAACAAGTGAGCATGTTGCATATGTGCGGGGCTCCAACTGCTTGAATGATCCATTTCTTTATCACTTTATCAACACACCTGATCTGTTAATAAAACAGCAAATCCTTACATTGAGGATGTTTTTATGTATAGTTTTATATCAAAGTATAAAAGTGTGTTTGAACGAAACAAAAAGTTATTCCCTGGTATAGCAAAAAATATTTACCGTGTTGCTTTTCAAGGAGATTTTTTTTCACATAAATGATACATTATCTCAGTTTGGTGACTTTATTTTGTTAAACTGTTAAACTGTTAAACACATTAAGTAGTTACTTAAATTTCATTAATAGACTAGAAAGCATTCAAGGAGTTCAAACTTAATAATTCAGCTGTACTGATGCTGTAGACTGAACACTGTTGCCCTCTTGTGGCAACGTAACAATATCCTGTCAAAACATTATAACAGATAAGGATTTTTCTGGATTTCTTTCCTGTCTAAAATATAATGATTTCAATCTTGGTTTGAAACCTAAATGGTTCCTTTCAATCATGTATCTTTGTCCAGAGACAGTTACCACTTTTCTACAGGAAGAGTAGTAAAATCTGAAATCCAGCCGATGCTATATTTCCTTGAAAAGAGGTGTCCATCCATCCAGTATAGTACCCCATAAATGTGCCCTACCTTGCACCATAAAAATCCAAGTGTAAACACCTACATTCATAGATCAAACACGTGTGTATGTGGAGTGACAGCTCACAATGGTAAAAGCTGAGTCAGTATCATTACAGAGAGTTTGAAAGGCAGGTTTTCCACGGGCTCTCCACAGCACGATATATGGTTAATGTATGAACAACTGTATGCGCCACGTCCCACTGTGTTGTTCCACAGCCTGCTGGTTCAAATGGAGGGCCATGCATTATTAATGAAGACGTAAGTGCACACTGACCCACGGGTCCTGAGACGCCTGGCCTCTTTTCACAGTGGGAGGGAGGAGGAAGAAATGGTCAGCTGTGGCATGTCACAGGGGTAACCTGACCCATCTCCTACACTTGTTCCCTGTATTCACCTGTCCAAGTCAAAAAGGATGTGATTTTGCCCTTAAATATTTTATTGCAACTGTTTACATTATTAAAGTGTATTTTAGGAATTTTCATGCAGACAAGTCGTCTTTTACTCTGTTGTTTGTCTCCATTTGAATCATAATCTAAATCCTTGTGCACTTTGAGGTGGGCATGAGTCAAAGTATTTAAGAAGACAGAAAAAAAACACTGAAAGTTGTGACTAAAACTTTAGTTGTACTTTTATTTTTACAGAACTAACTTCCAAATGAAGACAGACGTGCAGAGGCGAACTAAGCCTGGAAGAAGAATTAGGCTGGGAAAGCAAATAGAAATGGCCTCAGTAGCTCTTTCAGAATAGTTGTAATGGTCTCAGTGGAGCAGTCTGTCAGTATTAACAGTCGATTCACAGTCCAGTTGCATTCTTAATAGCATTCCCATGGATTTGGAGGTGTTTTTTTTTTTTGAGCACTGCAATCACTGCCTTTTCAGGACTGAATTGCTCTCTCTTGTGAATGAGAACAATGAGCGTGATGGCACCTGATTGGCCCACTTAAGCAAGCAGTAATTGTACCTTCTTCTCTATATTCTGTCACTTGCTTTGTTTCCACAGTGAAGGAGTTTCACTGCAACAGTGCCAATTAGACAAACGACCCCCTTATGCAGTAGCTGTCATGCTATAAATCAACGCACTAATAACATTTTTGGTATAGATTGAAATGTAATGTAAACACAAAGTATGGACACGCACAAAAACTTGGTTGCAGTTAATGAAAGAAATGTTTCAGATAATGTTGCAGCAAATGCTTCCAGGAGATTGATACATTATGTGCTGTGCAAAGGCTTATAGACTTACTTTCAGGGTATTCAGAGATGCATTCACACATGAACAAAAAAGCCTCTTTAGCAACCCATCTCCAAGCCGTCAGAGCATCAGTGTCACTAACAGAATAAGTAGGTTTTTTTTAGTTGTTTGTTTTTGCATCGGAGCTCCATTCACTGGTGTCTGAAAAACACTTAGTTGACACCATATGCTGTGTTTCCTTACTAAAGACCTGCTAAAGCCACAGAAACTATTCTGAGACTACAACACTGCAGCAGATGGGTGTTTGTTGAGCTTTTTAAGGAATAGTTTGGCCTGTTTCAGAGACGCTGAGAATCAGATGATAATAACCAGGAGATGTTCAGCTTAGCTTAACATAAAAACTGGAAAAGAAGGGAAACAGAAAGGCTGCCTCCATCCAAACAACAAATTAGGTGCATTTTTCATTCCTCTGGGCAGACACCCTTACCCCGTTTCACCCATATTTACCAAATAGTTATGAAAGTACCACACAAATTCTTTATTAAATCTTGATAAGAAACCATATAAGTGTATTTCTTACTTACGTCTAATTTTGCACTCAACCAAGTGTTCAGACCAGCACAACACACAGTCTTTGGGGAAAATAACAAAACAGCCAAATGATTTTGAATATTTACTAGTTTGTGACATTCAAGGCAACACCAAATATGTTTATTTTCTCTCCAGAGACACTGATCCAATTGCTTGGGATTTGGTAATTCACTTAAAATCCTGAATACTGCTACAGGAGGGATCACAGAAGGTGACAAACCCCCAGGGACAGAGTTATGTTGTACACCAATTAAGGCTTTTACGGGAATAAAAATGAGCACTAATTTGGAAAATTCAAAACAAAATTTTTAATGAGGATATAAATAAGATTAAGAAATTTCAACAGCAGGTGATGCTGTCAAGTCAACTAGATTTTCTCCACTGCTTTATTATTCATTGAACATGTCTCATCATTATTCTCAGGTTTCTTTCTGCATGCTCAGGTTTTTAATCCAATGTAGTTTTGTATACCTTCTCATGTTTCATTCCAAACACTCTGGTTTCATTGTGTTTTGCCATAAATTATTCATGAATTACTATGGGATTTTATGTACATACAGCATGTATACTGTGCAGCAGTTGTATTTCTTTACAGCAGCATCACACTGCATTCAGGAAGCCACCTTTAGTTTCCAGATTGATGGAAACCCTACAGATCAGTATTGTATTGATCCTTGATACTATAACCCCAGTTATTGTACCAGGTGATATTTAATACACAGTATGTTCCTGGGGGCATACATGTCCATTTCATGCTTTAATGTGAAAGAGGCTGAAAATACTTCTGGACACTGAAAGGACAAAGGGTAAGTACTCCACGTCTTTTCATGTGGTTCTTGACACACTGTAAAAAAAAAAAAAAAAAAAGAAATTGCACAGCATACACTTGCATTGATATCATACCTACCAATATATATACTGTATTTTCCGGACTATTGACAATTCCGGGCTTACGTCACAGGTCAAAATGGCCGTCAAGACGGTGAAAATAAACTTTCCGCCCATAGAAAAACATTGGACTTTGGGTGGTTGTCATTTGATTACTGAAGATTATTTGATTTGACATTGTTTAGAAATGTCCTCTGACTACTATAACAACCTGCCTGCAGAGGCAAAAGTACAATATAAACGCAAATTGGACTTAATTGGTCTAACTTTAGATGACTGTCCTTACAAACAGCCAAGAGGCACTTGGAGTAACGACCCAACTCAATGGCCAGAAATGGAGTACGGCGACCGGTACGCCTATCTCATTGACACCCCAGGTAGATTTTTCATCAGTTATATTAAGTTTTAAGATGTGTTATAATGTTTAAATTATAAGTTATTCAGATCTGCATACTCTATTCTAATCAGTACTCAGTATATAAGATTGATAACTAGCTGTAATGCTGACGAAGTGATAAT
>OOFC01015405.1:0-10185 GCA_900323345.1 Pseudochromis fuscus
TATTGGCATTACCCTTTCGCCTCTCGCGCTCTGGCGGGGGAGGAGGGGGAGGAGGGGGAGGCCGAGCGAAACATGAGACAGTAATGAGATTTTGCAGACGTTGCACCATGTAGAATTTCTGATGATCATATTACATTTTGTCAATAACCAAGACAACGTATTAAATCAGGCGTTCCCGGCGTGGCACCGGATCGAGTGGCGTGATTACATGACCCACTTTTTATGTGCTTTGTTAAAGTGGAGATATGTGCACATCACTCGGCCTCTTCTCCTCCAATCAAGCCGTGAGATTAGATTGTCAGTAAAGCATCACTCAATAATATCATCTCCTCCATGAAGATGATGTGACGACAGGAGGAGCCTGATGGATATGTTGGGATCAGACTCTTTGTGTTGTCACATGTCTTCTGGCTCAGATGCTTGGAAGTAATGATTTTTAAAAAGTATGGCAGGAAGACAGCTGACATATTGTTTCTGAGCTAGTATCTGAATGTTGTGGAAATACATCTTGAAGGTATCTGAAAAATATATTATGAACAAATTAAATGCAGCCTTGTGTAGACTTATGATTGGATTTGGTCTCAAAAAGTCAATTTATATTGGTAGAAATGTGCAATCTGAGTAGAAAAACACTTTGTTTCTTTGCATATTTTCTTGTAAATTAGTAGGATACATCTTAAGGGAAATCAAGCAAAGTCCAAATATCAAAGAGTTCAAGAAAAGGTACAAAAATATGTTGTTTAGCGGGTGCAAAGAAATGATCAACTGAATATTTTGTGATTATCACTCCTAATTTAACATGGGGGTGATGAGATATGTGTATATATGCTGTACGTTGGTGTATGTGCTGTGTATATGTGCATAAGCATGTATGTGTGTATGATGTATGTATATGTATGTAAGTGTGTATATATATATATATATATATATGTATGAATGTGTATATATGTATGTATATGTGTGTACGTGTGTATATTTACGACTATATGTACATATATGGACATATATTATTTTGACACAGGGCTGAGAGCAAATAAGCTGCTTCTTCTCACTCCTTTCAGATATGTCATGTATTTTCTTATATACTTTATTTTACTTTGTTTTTTGTTTCTCTCTTGTTTTCTGTTTTTTTTTACTATTATTTTGCTTCCTCATTTCTCGCCTCTGTATTGTTTTGGGCAGTGAATTTGTTTTGATGCAGTCAGGAAGCTGATACTTTTGGTGTTATTTGCATATTCCGAATAAACTGACTAACTAACTATATCTAATACTTTGACGTCTTGTATTGTATTAATTCTCAGATTTATTTTGCTTCAACAATTAACATTTTACAAAAGGTAAACATTTAACACTGCAACAGAGTTTCTCATTTATCTCGCAAGACAGAGTTGTAGCTGTTGTTGCCATGGTTACAGTAGCATAAGGATGCAAAATATTGTCAACGTGACCGCCCTTAAAAGTCAATCACACCATCTGCTTACAAGTTTTATTAGATGATGATGATGATGATGCTGATGCTAAGAACTGGAGTCAGACTGAAATCAATTGATAAATCTTTAACCCCAATTATTACAAATAGATGTGTATAATTCATCAAAAAAACTTCAATCATCTAAATATCTCTGATTGAAGGGATGTGTTCAATAAAAAGCTTTGTGGTATTTTCATCGCGCTGATGCCTTTAAACTGCACGTCTGATCCAGTAACAGCTGCAGTGACACCTCCAGACACAGCAGAGTAAGCCGGTAATACTGAGTGGCTTTTTACAGGCACATTACTGTAATAATTCTGGACTAGTGTGTATCACTGAGTGGAGTGTTGTTCTGCTCGTGTTGCTCCCTGCTCCAATTTGACAAAGCCACTTAGGCTCCTCCACGTTCAGTCATTTCCACTCGGACTGGAGTGGATTTAAAGCCGCTGGAAATGAAGTGTGCCCGCTGACATCATCGCGGTGTTACAGTGTGTGTGTGTGTGTGTGTGTGGGTTTTTATAGAGCACGGGCTCTTTAGGTGTATAAATTCAGTAGCCGACTCCATGACATCATGACGGATGAGTTAATCATATCAAAGTTTCATTGGGTGAGTCACATGGGGGCTAAAAGCTGCAGGGATTCCCACTGTAAAGGAGGTACAGTGCATGATATCTGCTCTGGATTTATTTATTTCAGCAAGGAAACTGCTTCCATCACATGTCAGTTTTGGTGAATCTTCCAAATTAAAACTAATAAAAAATGACACTTGTGTATTATTTCTTATATTTTCTCCATGCATGTTTTCAGGCAGCTGCAGCAGCTTCATAAAGCAGCAGCTCCATCAGCACAGAGGACTGGGAGGTGTAAAGTGACCTGCCGCTGTCAGACCGCCGTCGGTCTCCAAACACATTATTTTATGCAGCCACCACGAGACTAATTCACTCTTAATTGGAAAGTGAATGCATTGCGCTGCATTACATCATATAACAATACTGAGGTTATTGCTACTCTGTGTTAACATGAAGCTCTTTTTATATCAGAGTCGTGATCAGAATAATCACATGGATCCAGTTCGGGTCAAAGGTCGAGGTTAAACATGTGACTTTGATGTTAACAGGCCCCTCGGGAGGAGGTATCGACGCATGGATTTATTTTTAAAATTCACGCTGTTTTAATTTGTTGTTGCTGCTGTTTGTTGTAAACTCAACACTTCCTCCAGGCTTTGCCTTGTAACTGCAGAAAACATGTTCCCACAGCATCATTAAATAACAGTGAGGATGCCGTAGTTACCGCTCTGTTCCTCCTCATCCTCGGGAAGTAAGTCTGAACACATCAATCCACACTGAAGACATTTCAAGCTAGTATAGATTTAAATGTAAGTCACCCTGCTGCCTCGAAATAAAATCAACAGAAAGACTTGTTTTGTTTCAACTTAATTCATGTAGTTGAGTTAACTACAGTTTTATAGTTGCCTTAACATTACAAGTCAAATTCTGACTGGTGATCAACTTTTGAGACCTTGTTATTTTAACTCAATATTTCAAGTTAAACCAAATAATTATTGTAAATTGAAAATAAACGTAACATCTCTCACCAATTCAAATGAACTTGTGTTTCTTTGTAGTTTCAGCTTTCAATTTCAAGTTCAAATAAATTCATATTAGCAGTTAGCATTAGCATTTAGCACTAGCAAGTTTGGTGAGCTGATTGATGTAGTTTCTTTTTGTCTACGGTAAGTTTGCTTGTGACATTGTAGTATTCTAGCAGCTAGCATTAGCAGTTAGCACTAGAGGTTTTAGTGAATCAGTGTGTATGGTAAATGGAGTACATTTATATAGCACTTTCTTGACCTTAGCTAGGTCCCAAAGCGCTTTACAAGGCAACTCATTCAACCATTCACATACACACTCACACACCAATGGCTACCGAGCTGCCGTGCAAGGTGCTAGCCACCATTGGGAGCAACTTAGGGTTCAGTGTCTTGCCCAGGGACACTTTGACAAATGGACAGGAGCTGAGGATCGAACCCTCAACCTTACAATTCATAGGTGACCCGCTCTACCACCTGAGCCACAGCCCTACAGCCGTATAGTTGCTTTGTCACATTTTAGCATCTTGCACTTGCTAAATGGTAGCTTCAGCACTGGTCACTACCTGGTCAGTTGCTGATTGTGTAGGAGCAGTGTCAACTGGTGGTGGGGGTGTGGCCAGAGTTCACCACCGAGCCTCCAGGAGGTGTCGTGGGACTAAGTAGGTGAAACATCGCTGAAGGGAGGTTTCCACCTGATGACCCAGAGACGTGTCAGGAATCACTGCTCACTGCTGTGTAATGTGGTAGGTTCAGGATCCTAGGTCCTTTATTGAGTGTGCATCCTTCCTCTTTGGAGCACAAGTGTCTTGTGTTTAAATTAACTTAACTTGCCACCATAAGTTTGGATAATGTCAATTTCTGATTCGTTTCTAATTAGTCTAATTATCTAGGGAAGTTATTTCAATGATCATTTCAAGTACATTTTCCCAAAATCCAGAAGAAATTCTCACCCATCTTCCTGCGTTTATCGTTAAACTTCCATCTTCTTGTAAGTTTCACATTTGAAAACTCAAACAATCAAGTTCAAATTCCCAAGTTTGAATTTTCAATTAAAGTAAAGTGAACATAACTGCCGTAGTTCTGTGTATTTTTACTTATTTTGTTATAGTTTCAGTGTTCGTTTTCACCTGTGTCGTGTCATTTCCTGTGTTTGTCCAAGTTTTACTTCCTGCCGTCGTCCTGTCTCACCTGCTCCCTGATTGGCTCCCCCACCTGTTTCCCATTATGCCTGGTCACCCAGTATATTTAACCTCATGTGTCTCATGCTGGTGAAGTTTTTAGTCCAGTCAAGTCAGGGTCTGTTTCTTTGTCTCTTCATCAAGCTTTAACTTGTACAAGTCAAGTATTTCTGTTACTTTGATACTTTGCCTGAGTAAAGATTTATGTTATTTTGATACTTTGTGGTTTTCCTCTTAGAGTGAGTTTCTGTTGTACTCTGATAATTAAAGGATTTTTATTTGTACTTTGTTTTAGATCAAGTCTGACAATAACTAAATGGGTCTGTCATGTTTTACAGTGCACTTCCTGTTCGAAGACATGATCCTCTTTACAATGCAGCTTTTATTAAACGGTAAAACATCTGATTTCTGGATAAAAAATCATCCAAAAGCAGCAGCTCCACTAATGTTTCACTGTGTCTGTCTCATACAAATGGGATAATCCAGATACCAATCCTGGACCAACCACTGGTGCTGAGGAGATGGAGACGCCAGCATCCATCACGTATCCAGATGGAGTTTATATTTCCACCTGGCTTGAAATCCACCTCTGTAAACACCGAGCGTACTCACTGTACTCACCTCCATTGAGATCTGATTTATTTCCCTCGCAGATTGTCACAAAGTCGCTTCCTCTCATCTCAGGTGCTTTAAATCTGACGGTACATCGAGAACAGGTCTCACTTGCTTCCACCTGACAATCCAATTATGCTCTCGGTAGTTATTCCTGCTCTCATTTGGTTGCCAGCGTGATATCTTAAACAGGTCTGGATGTTTTTACTGGGAGGTTTTGTGGAGAAATATGCACTTCAGGCTAAAAATCTATTCATTAGATGTTGGGAGGAGGAGATATATGGTTTCCAGATCCCACAGTGACGGGTTTAGATAGAAGAAATGAAGTCAATTTTAAAGCGTAGTAAAAAATACACACTGGGATGCAACAACTTTGTCAAAGTTTTTGTCACCATCCAAACTACTAGCCATCGTTTAGATTTGAAACGTGCCATGTTTTGGTCATGGCATGCACTTGGGCGGCTGTGGCTCAGTGTGGGTCGCCTATGAATCGTAAGGTTGTGGGTTCGAATCCCGGCTCCTCCCGTCCACATGTCAAAGTGTCCTTGGGCAAGACACTGAACCCTAGGTTGCTCCCAATGGTGGCCAGCGCCTTGCATGGCAGCTCTGTAGCCATTGGTGTGTGAATGGTTGAATGAGTTGCGTTGTAAAGCCTAGCTAAGGTCAAGAAAGCGCTATATATGTACTCCATTTACCATAGCTCCCATATCAAAAACCTTTACTGAAATATTACTAGGGGTAGAAATTTAACGCATTAATTCCAATTAATTAATTAATTGCAAAAAAATTAATGCAATTAATCGCAGTTTTTCAGGGCACGATTTCCTGGTAAACGGTTAAGCTAATGGCCACCAACATAGAGGAATCAAATGAAAGGAAATTGAAGCCTGTCACATGACCATTTATATTTCTGATTGTTTTACCAGAAGAAGAACGAAGTAGAAACTGCACTTTATGTTGAATTGTTTGGGGTTTGTTGTTTGTTTGTTTTTTACCATTTAAAGTCAGTACTGTTCTGAATAAAGTATTTAAAGTACTTCAAATGGCACTTTTAACTTGAGGTCTGTTCAGTTTTGGCCAGGAACATTTTTCTATTTATTTTTTAATTGAAATACCGTATTTTCCAGACTATCGAGTGCACCTGTCTATAAGCCACTACTGAATTTATTCAAACAGTTTCATGTGGTCCACTCTGACCGGGTCTGATGTGACACTAAATGTATCGGCGGCACGGAGCTTGCTAGCTTGTAAAAAGCTAACGAGCTTCATGCCACTGATACCTGAGCCACACCGGCGTTTAAGTTCAAAGCGTCAGAAAAAAGTAGCAGCTTATAGTCCAGAAAATACGGTAAACGCATTTTTCCAGACATTAAAAGAGCTGAGTTTACAATGTTCATGTCTGTGTCTATTATGTGATCCAGTCGTCCACTAAAATCCATTTAAATAAAAAATGTTGCATTTTGGGGCAGATATTGTTACGCGATTAAAGTGCGATTAATCGCGATTAATTAACTACAATGCCTTAAATTAATTAGATTCACTTTTTGAATTGAGTCCCGCCTCTAATTATTAAACTTCTTTAAGCAAATATAAGGATGTTATCCTCAATGAAAGGTGCATTTTCTAATTCACGATGAATCATTCAGGTGCTGAAATATTTGATGCCTTGAAGGAACCATGAGGAGAAGCTTACTTTATTTCTTTTCCATGTATTTCTAATGGATAAATGTTGTATAGCAGCCTGGAGTTCAGTTGTGCAAACACTAAACAAGTCAACAGCGAACATCTAATGGATCTGACCCACCGCAGCACATCTCCACTCCGAGGCTCGAGCCTCTCCGGGGCACATAAACAAACCCTTCACAATTTACACTCGGCGATGCCCTGACCCTGCATTACTTACTCTATCCAGCCGGCATCTGCTGCTCGGTGAGTCAGCTTCCTATCAGCCGCCGCGGCCCGAGTCACTCTGGCATCCAGGAAAGAGTGTTAGGCAGAGATCCCCCCGCTAAGCTTAGCAAGAACTGCTGATCTCATCCAGCCATGCTTTCGTTTCCAGTAACAGTCGAGATAGTGTGTTTCAGTTTCCCTGGGTGACTGCGGGAGCTCTCAGTGTGTGTGTGTGTGTGTGTGTGTGTGTGTGTGTTCACTTTCCTGTGAAAACCATCTGCAGCTTGCTGTGAGAGTGGGAGTGATGGGAAGATAAACTTCTACTGAAGTTTTTGACATAGCTGTGGTTAAAAAAAACACAGACGTGAACCTGCTTCATCTCATTATGTTAACATATTATCACATGTTGTTCAATGACTAAAGGGAGCACAGCCTTGCAAAGTGGACTGAAAAGGTGCACGCTTTACAAAAGGCTGAAAAGACGTCGTACTCAACGGCTTCAAGGCAGAAATGCCACGAGAGATTTATCAGTAATGTGGGAGGAAGCAGGAGCGTTGATTAAAAAAAGAAAAGGATGCTTGAAATAGTGATGCAGAGAAATGAAAAATCCAAAAAGCAGCATACAATCAAAGCATGCAGGAGCTCTGAAGGTAACAGGAGCTGGGACTGTTTATGAACAGGGTCCATGTGTGAAGTCTTGTACAGTGAACAAGTCCATTTTTAGACACAGCCCTGCACAGCGTGCGGCGAGAGGCTGTACGTGGTCGTAACAGCCCAAATAGGAGTTGTTTACAGAAGCCCTGTGGTGCTCAGTGGATCCTATGCAGACGTACTGTACCTCAGTCTGGACGAAACAACCCAACGGCCACAATCGGAAAGGATCTGGAAAGCAGCACATCACCCAAAGCTCGACCAAACCTGAAGTTTCTACTTATGTCGCAGCTTGTTTTACAGTAAAACTGCTCATCTTGGCTGAAGAGACCACTGATACGCACATTTTCACCCTCAGCAGCCGATGATTACGCTCCGATAAACACTGACTGAACCCACTATCACTCATTACATGGCAGCAGCACAAACAGCAGTGCTAGCAGGAAACTTTAGGACCAGAGAGCATCAACATTTCTGTGGTGATGGTTCAGTCTACCCAAGAGTATCTGGATTAATAGAGTAGTGAATCTATCGGTTACAGTGCTGATTTTTAACAGGCTCTCATCGTCAAATTTTGCCTGAATTCAAACTTCAGATCCAGGGGGGTCAGCTGGGGGGGTTCAAACTCACTCTCAGCGCTACAGGGCCTTGACCTTGTGATGTAATGTACCATGATTTGCACTATATACATAAAATTGAATTGAATGTTGTCTTAATCCTATGACTTTAATTAGCTTCATGTGTTTCTATGCCTTTGTAAAGGACTTTGACTTCTTTTGTGTATGACTGGTGCTATACTCATATATTTGCCTTCCTTTGCCTTCATCTCCAAATATGGTCACTTCTGGCTCCACAAAAACCAACATGCCAACTTTCAAATGTCCAAACTCCTGCAAGTCCACAAACCAACAGGTGACGTCACGATGACTTCGTCCATCTCCTCAACTACAAACTCCACTTCCTCGTACTTCCTGTTTTTTCTGCCTCCACAAAACAAACTGTCAGGACTGTTGTTTGCAGCAGTAACCTGTGAAACTGCCTTAGAAGAAACAGATCACACAGAGTTTGACTTTTTGCAGATTGTGATATTGACAAACAGTCTCTCTGGTGTTTGTTACGGTGTCATAGACCAACAACTTCTAGAATAATTGCACCTTTCCCCTGTCAGCCTTTTTTCTTTAACCATCCGTCCCACTTTTCCTGGACTATACTGGTTCTTTTACAATTATTCAAACACGGTCACTGTTTTCAACGTATCATCCATCAAGGTTAAGTCATCCTGAAACTGTCGGTTACCTCATCGTCTCTGTAGAAACTAAGCAGGACTCTGACTTCCTGAAAACTGGTTACTAAATGGTAACTGCCTCACTTCACCTATGTGCCAGCAATATCCATCACAGCCTCACAAACATATTATAATAAGATATTTGACAATAACTATTTGAGGAAGTCGTCCTGCGATGGATTGACGATCTGTTCAGGGTTTATCCCGCCTCTTGACTGTTTCCAGCTCTGATAGGCTCCAGCGACGCAAGTATAGAAGATGAATGAATGAATGAATGTTTGAGGCAATACTGCATGCAGTACTGTAGGTCGGGTAGCTGCAGTACTAACAAAGTGGAGACTCTTTGTCTAATGTTGTGAGGAAAGAGGAAGTCTCCAGAAGAGAAACAGGAAAAAGGTTTACCAAAAACAAGACTATATTTGCATTTAAGTATGATAAATGCAGGCAGTACAATCCAACCCACTGCAGATACAGAGAGTACTGTAAGTACCACAGAACAGAACGAAGCTTCCTCAAGTGCACTACAATGGTAACTGAGAGGAAAAGCTTCCCAGAGATGGACAATATGAGGCTCAACAACAACAACAAACCAGCAGGACTGGAGTTATACTGTCTGTTGGTATTTGTGGTTGAAGGGATGCATCCAAAGCCATGGCAGCAGGGATCCTCTGTTCGTACGCTGGGTTACCAGTGGATTCAAATCCTCTTTTCTTTGTCCTCACTCCAACTCAGAAAGTTTCATCATGTAGCCATTAAGCCGCGCAGCTCCCCTCAAACTCCCAGCACTCAGCAGTGATGTAAAACACCAGAGGCAGAGCGAGTCTGGGTCACTGAGTCTCTTTCCAAGTACTGCGCAGTTACTGTAAGCATGACTAAATCCCTACCAGAGAGATACCAACAGTGAGTCCCCTCGGCCCGTCTTCGCAGGAACAATTCCCCAAAGCCTCGTCCTCCCCGCCGAGGGCCTCAGACATGTGTAATTAGGTATAAAATACAGCTGTGTGGAGGTGGGGTGGGCCTCGGCCACTGTAACACCGATGGGAGCCGGGGCTCAGGGCCGCACAGCCTTGAGCTGCCAGTGCACAGAGACAATTAGGTCCAAATGAAAAATTGATTTCCACTCATACTGAATGGATGTTAAAACAAAGCACGTAATAAATACCATCTGGTGACAGGCGGGAGTGCTAGCCGCAGCAGACGAAGCCCCTTGTTAGCCTCGGCAGCGCCAGCGTATCGATCGCTCGCGGTGACAAAGGCGACTCTAAACGGGCTCGAGAAGATATATAATTCAATAAACATATCAGAGGACCTTAGATTGAACGTGGCAACGCGGGCATACGGGTGCCAGCTTTAATACGTCCCCCGGTGGTTGGTCCGTCGGCGGAGCCCCCGACGATTGATGGAGCGCACATGGAGCTCGCATGGATCAAAAATATTGAGTTATGCACCAAGGTCAGCGCGGTGTTGTTCCAAGCAAGATGACATATATGAAGCGGTGACTTGCAGG
>OOFC01015405.1:19679-41796 GCA_900323345.1 Pseudochromis fuscus
AACTTTTTAAAAAGGATTTTTTTTTTTTTTTTTTTTGATTGACATGACAACTGCTTTATTTTCCACTGCTTTGATGAGACAACATTGTTAATTTCAAAATAAAATGTATTTATTATTTATTCATTGTGTGGTTTTATATTAACCCCTCAAGCCCTGAGCTCTTATTTTGAAATTTCAAACATAGAGAAATACCAGAGGCAAGTGCAACTTTATTTATAATGCACTTTTTGCACAACCAGGTTAAAATTGAATTAATTAATTAATTAATTAATTAAAATAATAAAAACAAATTAAAATATTATATAAAACAATAGACAAAGTCTCCAAAGGTTACATTTGAATTTGCTGAGTAAAGTCAAACAAACTTTAATTGTGGAAGTGAGTTCATGGAGTTTTCTTTGGAAAATAAATCAAAATACAAAAATATCTCACTACATGATTTCCAAATATAAAAGAAAATGAACTTCAGTTTCATTTCCTCAGTGGGATGTAGTTTGGTGACAAATCCAGTCACTTGTGTTTTCATCAGCTGCATCTCTTCACCACATCTTTGTGCTGATTGGCAGATCCTCTCTAGAAATTAATAATATTAATTCCTCTGACAGATGGGTGTAGTCTGCTTCGGGATGACATCAGCTCCAAGCTCGCTGCATGATTTATGTGACAAGTCCTGCAGCCTGTGGAGGCTCAGTGTTCAAACCACTGCTCCCAACCAAACATGACTATCAGCTGATGCACTGGGAGGTTGATGGCGGCGTCACAGGTTCAGTCAGCAGTGTGGTTCAACAGTATGTACTGTTTCTGATAAAGCTCTCCACTTATTACACATCTGCATGGGTATGAAATGTGAAAAATGTGTTGTCATAATGCTAACTCCTCCGGGTAACTAAGTGGTTGTGCTCATCAGTCTCACAGCTTCATGCCTCTGATAATATTTAGGTTTCCATACATGTGGCCTTCTGCCCGGTGATACCTGATTAGCTCCTGGTGGCGATCCAGATCTGGGATTTCTGCCAATACACATGATCTTTTCATATCCCGACTGTAAAGCAAGTGCAGCTAAAGGCTTGATCCGTATTCAGAGGGGACATCTGCAGACTCCAGGAATCAATTCATCTTCAGTTGATGGGATTCTTGTTGCGACGCCTGGACGAACACGACAATTAACTGTGCAGCTCAGGCACAGTTTGGTTTTCCAGAGAATCTTACATTGAATAAAAGTCATAAATCCAACTCAGTAAGTTCTTGTTTTGGATTTCCTGCAGCCTCTGAGGTATTAGCTCACAGATATGAAACATAGAGTAAACTTGAAAACAGTGCAACTGTGTTTACTAGTGACTTGTTTCTGAGTAGTGGATGAAATCAGCATCACTGTGGATGATTTCCACATGATTCATAATCTGCTGCGGTTTGCAAATCCATTAAGTGACATGTTTGGTATTTTAATGACATTAAAGTATTAACCAAAGGTTTGCTGGAGTAGAAATGTTCGATTCATGAACCTCACGTTTTGTTTTCTGTGTGGCAGCTTTACACTGTGGATGGATTTGTAACCTTTTAATCTGCAGCCGACAAGCTCAGACAGGCCGAGTGTTTGCTGCTCGCCCGGCAAACTACAGGAGTAAACAAGATGCTAACAAGTTTCAGCAGGTCTGAAGTCAGGAGATGGTGGAGACCAAAGCAGAGCTGAAAGGGAAGGTGCCTCCAACACATTACAGGTGCAAACAACCAATAAGATCCACTGACGTCTGTACATTTACACTACTTCCTGAATCATGTTGTCTCTTTTAGCTAGCCTTGCTAACTGTTTACAATATCTGGTGAGTTACGTGAAAACTGTGTGGCCTTGTCGTTGCCGTAGCAACATCGGAACATGAGGGGTCAGCAGGAGAATCTGGAGAAGGGGGGGTTACTGGGGAGCTGTAGTTCCATCGTTGCCAGGGGAACAATGTAACTACAGAGCCCCCTGTGGCAGCAATGCATCATGACATCAGTTTTGTTTGTTTTTTTAAATAACCCTGTTTGTTAGATACAGGTGTAAACAAAAAAAATGTCCCGGCATTTTAAAAGATTTTCATTAAAATACTTTTTCTTCAGATTTTCTTTTATTTTTTCAAACCTCATTCTCCTTTGTTCTCTCACTGTGAAGCTTTAGATACCAGAGAAAAGCAGTGACATATGACATCAGATAAAAGGGTCTAAACATGTAAAAGATCAGTGTAGAAAATTGGTTTGAAAAAAACTGGATACAAAACATCTCACTTTTGTTTTCCTACATTTGTTGTCTACTATCTTGTCACGTTTTGATGTCATTGTTTTTTTTGTTAAACACCATATTACGATGTATTGAGATGAAAAGCTGAAAGCGGCTTTGTACGAGCCGACCTCTGAGGGGAGTCACATTTTAGTCATTCCTGTGCTGTGTGGACAGTAGCTACTGTAGTGGAGAGAAAGGCTCTTTGTTCTGATTTTCTGGTAGGAATTGGAAGTGACAGGATGAAGTACAGTGTATGTAGGTAACAACAAGAGCTCCTCTGACCCAGTTTAACAATCTGTGCCACTAAGCTGCTGCCTGTTACCCTATAGTGACCTATAGCTGCAGCAGCTTCATATAAGATACCAGTCTTTTGTCTTAAACATTTTTACTAGTGCTGCCAAATTATTCCAATTTTTAAGGAATAATTTCGATGATCATGATTACCGTATTTTCCAGACTATAAGCCGCTACTTTTTTCCGACGCTTTGAACCCTGCGGCATAAACACCGGTTTGGCTCAGTATTGGCGGCACGAAGCTCGTTAGCTTTTTACAAGCTAGCAAGCTCCGTGCCGCCGATACATTTAGCATCGTACATCAGACCCAGTCAGTGGACCACATGAAACTGTTGGAATAAATTCAATAGCAGCTTATGGACAGGTGCGCTCAATAGTCCGGAAAATACGGTAAATGTTACTTTTGAATCTATATTAATCATGTTTCATTTTGCATGAGGATGGTTTGTCGCAAGCTGGGTGATGTGTTAGCTGAAGTGCTAGCAGTATGTGCTAATGTATGCTTCCTGTTAATGTGGTATTTTAAGCTAAAAGGGCTTCAGTGAAAAGAAAACTACTTCCTGCAGAGAGTCAGTCACTATTCTGTCCTCAGACCAACCTGCTGTTTAGCATCCTCCATTTTTATTGGTTGGTTCTGCTTCCTGTCACCCCAGGATTAACTTCCTGTTGGTGCAGGTGTGACGACAACTGCACTTGGACAAACTGCCCGAAATATGCTGTCAGAATCAGTCTGTGCTGCAGATTAATTGCATTAAAATTATTAATCAGATTAATCTGAGTTAATGCATTAATTTTGACAGCCCTGGTTTTTACCAACGAAGTTATTACAATAATCTCTATGCATCCAATGTGAATGAAACATCAAGAATTTATCAAGGTTCAAGGTTACTTTATTTATACCCATAGGTAGATTTGTTTCGCAGTTTAGGTTCATCCATCTTCCACACCAGGCACAAATAACACACACAAGTAACAATGAAAGGCCAACATGAGCTGTCTGTACAACAGGAAGTAAAAATGCCCACAAATCTGGACATAAAAGATGATAAAAAGAAGTAAAAGAGAAAATAAAAGAGGATAAAATGAGACCTCTTGGATAAAACCAGGGCTAAAAAGAGGTATAAAAGAAGTTAAAACCCTTAAAAGGAGTTTGAAACCAGTACAGAAGAGAGTTAAAAGAAAAAACCCCAAACACTACATAAATAAGTAAAAGGGAATAAATAATGTGCAAAACATTCCCCTATAATGAAACTTTTTATTTTCGACAGTGTGTTATCAATATAGGTTCAGTAGAGACTTCCTGTTCCTGTATCAGTTACCTATTGCACCATGATTGGCTTCTAAACTGTAACTAAACAATCACCAAAGGACACAGCACTGAAGTCACACTTGCACGGTGACTGTGCAAAGCAAGGAAAACAGTGAATAAAATACAATGTGATATATGCACACACAAAGTTTCCCATGCAGCCGTGGCCGTGTGCATCCATGTGCTGGTGAATGCAGTGTGCAGGACAGTGAGGAGGACTGACAGCACCAGCACAACGGCCCGCGGCGTTCTATACATGAATTAACGCGCCTCGCAAGTCTGCGCAGGAGAACCGGTTCATACTATCAGAGTCAGGGCAACCCCTGAGGTGACAAGTTGATTTGTTTCACACAATCCAAATGACCTGGTTTCTCTTCTACCCGCTCATAAACGCACCCGCCACCATTCACTTGTCAAATAGTGGTTGATTGTTTTGATAAGGAGATGATGAGGAGGTGTGATTCAGATGCCGCGAAAATTCACAATTGGGTGGAAAAAAAAGCGGGAAGATTTGCCAAGATCTCCATATTTAGTATTCATTTATTACCACATACCTGCATGGGGAATGGGCTTTAGATTGCAGACCTTGTCAACATGTCTGTGCATGAAACTGCTGCACAAATAGTTCCCGGCGTTAAATCTTATTGTGCCCACATTGTTATTCAGACTGCAGGGGAATAAAAGTAACACCGAACGGCACAAGTAATCAAAGCAGCAACAGCAAAAGTGTACGAGCCAAATCTCCTGCATGTCAGAGAAGCAGAGGCATGTCGGCTCCTGCACGGGGCAACACCTCCTCCAGAGTTACTCAGGGACAAGCAGGCACAACCAGACAGGCCCACATTACGCCATCGTTAATAACAGAAGCTGGAACCGGGCCATGGGAAAAATAAATCTGTAACACTTTATTGTGGCTGTACTCCTGCCAGCCAGCATGTGTATGAAGTAATCATTCTAATTCTCATAAAGGGCATGTCTGGTCTGGTCTGGTCTGCGCCTCTCATTACTGTAGGGTAAATCCCTGTCGTCTTACAGCACGAGTACAGTACGATTACCATCAGATGCTCTCTCGCTGTCAGGAGAGAGCTCTCCGTGGTGGAGGTCTGCTGCAAGAAAATCCTCAGCTTTACACAAAAGTGCAATGTGGTGTTTCTGATTTTATGAATGCAGGGTCGCTGCTAGAGCTGCAGCTATCGAATATTTTAGTAATTGAGTATTCTACCCAAATTTTTATCGATTAATCAAGTAATCGGATAAAACACATTTTTGTTTAGTTGAGGAGCAATTATGAATATACATGCAACAATGAAACATTTGACTTAATGATGAATGAACAACTGGTTTACTCTTTTGGACAATCAGTATTTTTATTATGAGATGCACATTGTGGAAAGCAGCAAACAGCAACTGCATCTCACAAACTACAAGTAGAAAATATAAAAATTAAACATCAATAAAACAACAAATAAAATAACTTTCAGCTTAGTGTAAAAACAGAAAAAAAAGGCAAACACTAATTATATTTGACAACTGCACAGCTTTTTTATGTTTTTGTTTTTCATCTTCACTTTACTTTGCTGTTAAACCCTGTATGAAAACCAACGTGCATTGTACAATATGCTAACCACGCACCGACAGCATCATAATTATCAGAAACTCAGCTCTCTGCAGGGCTAACTTTATGTTATGATGTATTTACACTGGTACCTACTCACTTCGCTTCCCCTCGGCTCACTCAGGATCGGCCCCTCGGTTGCATTTACATTGGCGAGGATCGTCCCTCCTCCATGTAGCTGGCCGTCATTCGTGACGTCATCTTTTATGCGATTCTTTCGTTTCTGACCGCTCCGTCCAGCTCCTGCTGAATTTTCTCATCGTTGACAAATGACAGAAAGGTTTGCACCTCGTCCTGAGTCCATGGGACAGGATTTCTAACAGCTGCCATTTCTCTTCTTCTTGTTGTTTCAAACATGTCTGCACAGTTTGCTGAAGATTTAAAAATGCCGTGTGTTTGTGGGGACAGATTACGTGCTGCGTAGTGATGACGCAACGTCCTGTGTCCCATTGAAATGAGTCCGGGTGAAATACTTTGCTTTGAGGTGTTGAAATTAAACGAGAAACAGAGAAAATTCCTCGATCATTTTTCACAATCGATTTACTCGAATTATTCGAGGAATCGTTTCAGCCCTAGTCGCTGCTATAAGTAGAAATCAGTGCTGAGTTATTTTTTTCAAACGAGATCCTTAAATAACCCTGGAGCAGTACAATTAAAGGGAGAGTCCGACGGCTTCCTCCACAAAGACTGATCCTGTGAGCGCTGTTTCATTCAGAGTGAATTACTGAGACTTTTGTCAGATATTAATGCAAATGAGTTTTATTTGAAGGTAGAGTTTTCAGCTGCGAGTGTGAAAATGTCCCATTAAAATCACGCTGGGTGCTGTCAAACTGTTGCTCACATTTGTCTCAGGATGACATCATCAGTACAGACTCTTATTTTGTTTCACACTTCACACAATTATCTGTGTTGAGAAGAGCCAGATGAGGTGGTTTGGGCATCTTGTTAGGATGCCTCCTGGACGCCTCCTGGGTGAGGTGTTCAGGGCACGTCCCACCGGTAGGAGACCCCGGGGAAGACCCAGGACACGCTGGAGGGACTCTGTCTCTCGGCTGGGCTGGGAACGTCTCAGGATCCCTCGGGAAGAGCTGGACGATGTGGCCGGGGAGAGGGAAGTCTGGACCTCCGACCCGACCCCGGATAAGAGGAAGAAGATGGATGGATGGACAATTATCTGCACTTTTAATATAATAATGTGCATTTTTATCATCATCTTCCTTTTTTTTATTATTTTAACTTTGCAGGGTTTCTCTGCAGATCAAGTCCCTGATCTACAACTTTTCAGTCATAACGAGAAGCTGCCAAGTGGCCTCGGGCTGAGGTGACGCCTCTGCAGAAGTAGATCAAGAGTCCTGCTTTAAAAATAAAATCTTTAATTATCTCCATTGTCTCCTGGAACTTTGAACTTTACAACTCTTTCTTATTTGATTCCTAATGTGCAATAAAAAGCTTTCAGCTCAGCTTAATGGCTGTAAAACACCAAATTCAAGCAGGAGATTCACACAGGAGGAGGATAAAACACAGTTCAAGTCTGAAGACCATCGCTCACTCGCCCGCCTGACTCGCAGCTTTCCTGTCACAAAACTTGGCGTGAGATTAAATGAGCAACAGTCGACGTTAGGCAACAATGTTTCCAGAGTGAGTCATCACTATGAGAATCTTCTCCCTGGAGAAATGCAGTGTTTTCATTGGCCTGATTGCTGAATACACAAACCTGTCAGCTCAGAGCACAGGTGTCTAGATGAGCATGATGTACAACTGTACTTGTGAGAATAGTACTCGCCTTCCTGCAGCCAAGCTCCGCCCACATTGTTTCTTCAGGAGTTTCTCCATGTGCCATATAATTAACACACACTTGGCACATACACTCTTACTCTAATTTAACCATCGTAAATAAAACTCCTTGATGTTAATTATCGGCTCTATTGATGTTTTGCTTAAATGTCAGCTGGGTTCTCATACGCTGTTTGTGGACATTAATATGGAGTCTTGCACCATAATGACATCGATTCCCAAAACTCATGAACAAACGTGAGCACGATCTGGCCAAGTGTTTCCAAGCTAAGGCAGAGTCGGGGGGTGAAATATGTAAAAACAGACGTCAACAGAACAGAAAGTTCTCATCGATGCAGGTGTCGACATCCCGCCGTGACCTCATCAAACCACAAGCTAATATCCTGGGACGTGTTGTATCAAAGGAGAACATCAAAGAAGAGTCTCCACCTTAACAACAGTGTTTGCGGTTTCATCAAATCCTTACATGAACTTGTATTTTTTCTGATAAGCGCCCTCTTATGGCCATTTTTATACCACCTCTTTATTGGCAGGAAAACAAAAGGTGGTTTGTCAGCGCTACAGAGAATCTCCCACAGATCAGGAGATAACAGTCTGCACAATGAGATTTACTGAACTTTGTTTTTATTCCCCTGATTTTATCTGTGGTGCTGCTATAGTGAAATGTGTCCTCTGTTCTGGATGTATTGCCATGAACTTTGGCTCGGACTTTCACGGCCCTTCTTCGGGGTGAGTTATGATCACCCCTGACCTCCCTCTAGGGGCATGATCAATGATGTTGTGCTTAACTAAGAGAGGTAACATGGTGCAACAACTCAGGTTTCTGACCACTGCTGGGAAACTAGTGGGCAACACAACGTTGTTAGATAATGACATTTTTCAGTGGTTATGGAGGAAACAATCATTTGGTTTAGCTAAATGCTCGACTATGTTCACCAAATAGTAGCTAACTGTGCTAGCCTGCTGCTAAGTGTTGAAAATTGTCTTTAAAAATATATTTTCTGTCAGATCATTACTGAGTCTCCACCTTCACATTATTGAACTGGCCATAAATCAATGAGCTATGTATGTAAATCACTGCAGGATCCTGTTGTATTGATCAGTCATTGGGAACTTTAAGTTAGATGTTGTTTCAGGTGAATTTTTAAACCTGTCTTTAAAGTATTTTATGTAAGTGGGGCAAAACTTGTGGAGCAATTTGATTGGATCATTGAAATACCATAACTAGCTAGCTAACATTACAATATAATGTTATTGGTCCCATGCACTAACCAACAATACTGTTCAAACTACTAATAAGTAACACCCTCTGTAAATGAACAGTAGATTGACAGGTGGGTGTAATGATGCTATTGGTTGAAACTGTGCAACAATGAATGTTTTTTTTTTTTTTTCTGGCTCACATCATGAAGTAAATGAACAATCCAACCAATGATGTGAAGGATTAAATACATTTTTCATTTGAAGATGGCTTTATCGACTAAAGTAAAACAGTTTCTTGTGTCAGATACTTTGTACTTGTAAGTTCATCCTCCATCAGCTCAGTCTTTGTTCTCAGGCTCTAATTTCCTATAGGAGGAAATGCATAGCTCTCTGTCCCTAGTGGCCACCATGTAGAATACAGTGAGGGTTTTTTGTTAGTTTTTCACTTTTCTCTAAACTCTGCTTTTCTTTGGGTCCGCTGTGTAACCATAAAGGGAAATTATCGTACACCCGTCATAACCAAAATAACAAACCCACCCACTGAATCTCGCTCGACTGTCTGCGAGCATCTCCTGGGGGCGGGCACAGCTTATAATTTAGCCAATCAACGCAGGGACGTCAATCGTATCTCAAGTTCAGCAACGCATTATTGGCTGGTAACACGTCACATGGGAACAGATGCCTTCAGGATTCACAAAAAACTCTGTTGCAGTTTTGCAGGCAATAATTATCGTACATTTCCTGTTTTTAAGATTGTCAATCGTACATGGGGCCAAATTATCGTACAATATGATAATTATTGTACACCTGGCAGCACTGATCTTTCTATACAAGGATTACAATTGGCAACAAAAAGGTTGTAACCACTGAATTACAAATTCACCTTAAAGACACAGGTTCGTGACAACAGGACAGACTGTACAATACTTGTTGGATTCCTGACTAAAATCCAACAAACTGTGATGCTGTCTCTGCACATGTGCTGTTTTTAATCTTCATAGAATTTCACAGTTTTATTGGATGGGGGGGCACTTTGTGTAATTGTTAATTAACCCCCAACCCCTTTGTGTTTCATGAATTTCACTCACATAATGAGATCAAATGAATCATTAGATGATTAGTGCCCCGCAGATCCATTCCTGTAAAGCCAAGATATTTAATTTTTGGCCAAAAAAAAAAAGAGAGAAATGAGATTCTGCTGCTGCTCCTGATTTTTCATACAGGAAGAGAAAAATCAGAGAGAAAATGAAAAACATGTAAATCGTTCACAAATTGGCTGATTGTTATCCACCACCAAATCCTTTCTGTGTGTGTCTGTGATGTACATTTTTGTTTAGCGTGCATGTACGTGTGCACGTGTTCATCTGATTCCTAATTGGTCCGTGCTGGCAGAGGCACCTGTAAAAGATCCATCTCCTCCACAGGCGAGGGGGCCGAGCGCCGCAGCATCTCCCACACAGATGGACCTCACAGTGGGCGACCGTCCATGCAAACCCCCTGGCCCCTCACCAACGGATGGTGTATCACAGTGGGAACATCGTCACACATCAATCCCAATAAAGGTCTGGCCCGCCTCGCCGATGACATTTAGATGCTGTGTGTTGTCGGGTGAGGAAGGCAGGGAGTTTTCTTTGTGTGTTGGCTTTAGCGATGAAGGAATGATCTGCTTGTGCCAGTAATACTTCTTTTTTTTTTCCACTGTGGGAGGTTGTGACTGTGTAATTTTGTGCATGTCAGGAGCTGGAAATGACAGTCCAATTATTCATAAGCCACATACAAAGCCTCTCGTGTTACCTCTACTTATTTCAAGCATGTATAACTGTCTCCATGTCTTTTAGTCGATTAAATATTCCATAAACGTGGCAGCACACTTTAACACTCTGTCACTGTAACAGTCCAAATAAAAATAAAGGTATAGTGGGATTAAACTCACACGACGTGCTGTCATATGGTGTTAGGAGAAACAAAGACGCCCCTGTGCGATGTAATCCACTACATGTACGAACAATTAATGCACAAAGGAAGTTGAAGATATACTGTAATTTCTAGACTATTGAGTGCACCTGAATAAAAGCTGCACACACTATTTATTTATTTTATTTTTTTTTAATAAATGTACATATTGTAGCTACAAAGATGCTTATTCAACACTATTTTAATAAACTCATATTTCAGGACAGCAGACCGTACAATGGTCGTTTTCCCTCTCAAACTCTCACAACAACCTCGCACCGGAAGAACAATGCTAACTTCGAACCGGAAGAACAACGCTAACCCCCAGTGCCTTCACAATAAAACACACAGAGCTAACAGAACGCTCCCACACTGTCACATAGCAATCTCCGTCCGTTACAATATATACACTCCTCTATAAGCTGACGTGTCCATATCGATGTTAACCCATTGTATGGACCGCTATGAGGTCCGCTAATCCGTCCACACCCAACAGACCACTACAGAGGTCCACGTGCTTGTGTTTATTTATTTATGCAAATTAATCCGAACGCACGCGGCTCCTGCAGATTTAGCAGCGATGTTGACGTGAAGTTCGGTCCATCTGCTTTTTCTTACCTCTGAAGCTTTTGTTGTCTGATTGCATTGGATCAGTTGCTCACGCTGCGTCTCCAACATCTCACCGTTGATCCACTGAAGCCGAGGTTAGTGCAGCAGCTTTATTTCCTTCAATAACCAGATCGATCCTTTAGCTTGAAAGCTGCATCATATGTTTTCCATGATGAGGGTGTGTGCATGAAAATTACTGATCTGATGAATTTAGTGTGAATGTTTGACTTTATTCAAACGGTTTTATTGATCCACTGTGACCTGTTTGGTAATTTTATTGGTCTGACGTGATGAGGCTAAATGTATCGGCGGCATGAAGCTCGCTAGCTAAAGATCCATAAATTAGCATGAGGAAATTATTATATTCCGGAAATTACGGTATTAATTTTACCATAAGAGCAGTTAAAAATAACCAGCCCAAACATAGATTTAAAATAAAATTCAAACAACTTGTGCTTTTAAATTACAAATTCAAACCTCTGCCTATCTCCATACTTCTACTGTATCACCAATTATCCAACGCTCTCAAAACTTGATCTGATTGGACCGGTGTCAAGTCATTGCAAAAATATTCAGATTACTTAATTATAATTACAGTGCCCATGACCTGAAGTAATCACTGCTTTTTAATGCCTGCTTATTACTGCCATTTAAACAAGGTTGTCACAGATGGTGTGTTGTGTGGCTGCACACAATGCTGCAGAGTTTCTGTCTGTACAGTTCAGCGTCAGGGTTCACACCAGGTCCTGAATGCAGTCGCTAATTAGCCAGATAACAAGATGCAACACCTTCCCCATTCTGCACAGGCCCTCGGCCAAACCAGGATACCTCAGAGCAGTCTGCGCTCTGAGAGGGGAGGCAGACAGGAAGTAAGCTGACCCTGAGAAATGTTAAAGAAACACAAGGAAACTCAGATTTTTATCAGTTGTTGTAATGCAATTAATGAGTTTTGGAAAATTATTGAAGCTAGATCCAAAAAAACTCCTAAAATAATTATTTTCAATCATGAAATACTCAGTCATTCTGATGTCCTTAGCTAAAGTCAAGTCATCTTAATGATCTGTAGATATCCAATCAGAGGGATATTAAGTGGTGAGCTGAGTTACATTGGTCTGGTCTTGAGCCTCGTACACACTGGGAAGTGTCCTCAGGTTTAAGGGTCAGACCTCACTCCTCCCTTCATATCCAAATATCGTCATATGGTCACTTCTGGCGCCAAAAACCCAACATGGCAACGTCCAAATGCCAAACTCCTGGCTGCAAAATGCAAACCAACGGGTGATGTCACGATAGCTTCATCCACTTTTTACACAGTGAAACAGGTGCAGCAACATCTATAAATTCAGTCTCTACATCAAACGTTACTTTAATAAAAGGAGCAACATGATGATTCCTGCAGAAATGAAGGCAAACGAGTCAAACGAGTTTCATTTTGCTAAAATCTCCTATGCTACATTAAAACAGCTCAAATGCATCCTGTCTGAAGAATTTAAAAAAAAAAGGACAGTTTGTTGTAAATTAGCTACAGCACTGACCACATCACAAACAAACGTGACAATAACAAACTTCCCACTTTAAGACATATTGAATTATCTTGCTGTTTAACTTTCAGTCCCATGCTGACAGATCAGTCCAGTTTATTTACACAGCTCGACTCGCTCACTGTAAACCCAAAAAAAGATGCTGGAAAATATAATTGTAAGCTCCGTGTTTGCTGTTGATGGATGAAAACCCTCAGATAGAAACTGTACCATGATGTTTATTTTTCCTCCTTGGCTCCGTGACTGTACACATTTATCATGGGTGGCCACTGTGGAGATCAGATCCTGGTTGTGATATTATGTCTGCTGATTAAAGGGCCAGGTCACCCCAAAATATAAATGTGCAGTGTCTGTTCACCTTGTCGGATGCCTGCACACTTTACTCTCTTGCAGATTACTAAACCAGTACACTGTAGATAGTATTGTACAATATGAAGCAGATTTCCACGTTGATGATCCTTTGATACAAACTTATACTTCATAAACTACTCCATCAAGAGTGGTTTGTGTGTGAAGCAAAACAAAGAGATAACTGGGGGTGGGATTCAATTAAAAAAAGGTCAAACTAATTAGAGGCTTTGTAATTAATCTCGATTAATCGCATTTTAATCGCATTTTAATCGCATTTTAATCGCATAACAATATTTTTCCCAAAATGCAACTTTTTTTTATTTAAGTGAATTATTGTAACTTAAACTCTTTTTAATGTCTGGAAAAAATGCATTTAATTGCATTTCAATTTAAAACGGTAGAAAAATAAATTAAAAAAAACCAGAACAACGTAAATTTAAAGTGCCATTTGAAGTACTTTAAATACTTTATTCAGACCAGTAGTGACTTTAAATGCTAAAAAAATCAACAAACTGCAATTTCTACTTATTTCTTCTCTTGGTAAAACAACCAGAAATATAAATGATCATGTGACAGTTTTAAATTGCCGATTCCTTCATGTTAGTGGCTGTTAGCTGAGCTCTGGTGTGTGCATCAGTGTAATCATGCACCAGGAAATCGTCAAACTTTCCGCACTGTCTGAAATGCAAACTGCGATTAAATGCGTAAATTTTTCGTAATTAATTAATCAAAATCAATGCATGGAAGTCCCACCCCTAAAAGCATGTAGTCCCTTTGTACAAATAGACTAAACACAGCAACACAAAGAGGATTTCAGAGGCTTCAGCAACCCACAACCTGCAGACAGTAAGATTGATGATTGAGCTGTGCAGAAGTCTTTTTCTTTTTTTTTTTCAGAGCGCGGGAAACTGCAAACTGCAAACCTCTGATGCAAGCGTAGTTACTCCAGAGACACATCAGGACACCTATAAGACCAAGTAAAGGGAGGAAATTAAAAATGCATGTGGTACGAGCGCGGGAGTGAATGAATGAGTCGCCCTCCTGTTATGTAACATTGTGTTCTGCTAAACACTGAGTAACTGCTGCTGGACTCCAGAGGAATGTGTGTGTGCAGGGGTTACAGCCTCGCCGTTTAAAGCATGATCGAATCAGCAGACAGCTCCAGTAAGATGAGACCAGAGAGGGAACAGACTCGTCTCACAAGAAAGTACGATGCAGAGGATTCGCCAAAACCAGAGACTGAAGAGAAAAGAAAGAGGGAGTGTTACGTAAGTTTGTCCTCAGAAAGCTCTGCCAGAATTTGGCTTGGCTTGCCTCGCCGCCGCCGCCGCCGCTGCTACTACGACGACAGATTTTCTCATGGAAGCGATTAAACAGCGCTGAAGCGGGAGAGCAGCAGATGTATGATGGATCCCAGCTCCTCCATCTCCCCTAAACTGCAGTAAAACACCTCAGTGCACTTTGTATATACTGCCTGAGGACACGGAGACGTGCCAGCACAGTGGGAACAGTGTGTCTTCACTTACAAACTGTGTGTTCAGATGAATGGAGCAGGTTGTCCTGAAGGTGTGTGTTCTCCCTGCGCTTTTATTTTGTTAACCTCACCACTGGATTCCTGCCATTTCCACTACTTCTGGGGTAGATTACTACAAAGTGATGTTTTTTTTTATTGCGATTTTGTTGCTTGTGCACAAATTTGGTCACATTTCTAAAAATACTCCCAAGAAACTCACCACAGAGTCTGGTTTGAGAAGATTTTAACTGGTCAACACCTCATTTACACGACACTCGGCTCTCCATCTCTAAATCAGTTTTACCACATCTTCCTGGTTGCAGGAGATGGTCTGTGGTATGTATTTTATGAAGAATAATATGGTAGTGGATTCAGAGGTTTACTGGGTGTCTTAGTGTGAGAGAACCAATCATTTAAAGCAGGGGTCTCCAACCTTTTTTGCAACACGGACCGCTTTGATGTCGGCATTTTTTTCACGGACCGGCCTTCAAGGTGTGGCAGATAAATACAGCGAAAATAATATAACACAACCAGAATTTTAAAAAAAATAATCTTTCCCCTTTGCGAAGAAGCTCTCCAAAGACGTTTGGGGTTTTTTTTGTTTATTTTACTAATTTTCACTAGTTTGCGGGCTTGTTTTTTTTGTTTTTTTACTAATTTTTGCTAGTTTGCGAGCTTGTTTTTTTTGTTTTTTTTACTAATTTTTGCTAGTTTGCAGACTTGCTTGTTTGGCTAACGTGCCTGATCACGTGACCGAGACAAGCATATTGACGCGTCAAGAGACGTAACGGTAACGCAACCAGGAAATCCTCCACGAAGGCGGGACCGTCCCATTTCACAACGGTTGACGCATCCTTCGGAGGATCCTTCGAAGGATGAAGACCCTGAATTGGGACACAGCTACAGACGAAAGTTAAGTCGAAGAGAATCCGGTAGTTTTTCAAAATAAAACGTCTTTCAGACTATAACGATCAATACAACGGAATTTATATAAATCATTGATTCTTTCTGCGCGGCCCGGTGCGGTGGTTGGGGACCACTGATTTAAAAGAAGTAAATCCCAGTATATTACCTTTACAAAGTCAGTGATGAAGTCTTTAATAAATAACTTCCTCAAATTCCTGAGTGACTCCTTTAAACCTACCGATTAAACTAAGATTAACCTACTCAGGCTTCGTCAAACCTCTTCTACCAACTGTTCATGCATGACTCTGAAACACAAACCCAACATGAAGCACATGTGTTGATGCTGAGGGACAAAGAGAGGCTGAACCAACATAACCAGAGCAAAAGAAAACATCAGACTGTCCAACACAGGAACCAGTAAACTCACCAGTAGCATGTCAAGGTTCATATCTCTGTAATCCAGCCTCTCTCCTGTGGATTGCAGCCAAGATGTTTCTACAAGGACATGATGTCAGGTTCAGATTTCAGAGTAATGACACAAACTGTAGTTACATCCAGAGAGAAATCCTCAGGAGTCGGACAAAGACAATAAGGTTTTAACGTAACAGGGTTTCCACTGCAATGACTACATTAGACAACACCTGGAAGAATAACATGTTGAAATCATCATGTATTTGTACATTTACACATTAAACAGACAGAAATCTAACTCTGAAGTGGTGCTGTAGGTGCCATGTTTACTTTCCTTTAACCTCTGGTTTGGTCTCCACCAGTTTCAAAGATACTGATGAAGGTTTAAATTATTTTATCTGTTGATGTAAAGTCAGTATTTGGTCATTCTAGGACAAAGTCTTTATTTTAGAAAACAACCAGTGGTGAGAAAAATTCATCTGATTAATTAAAGGCTTTCTAATTAATCTCGATTAATCGCATTTTAATTAGATACCAATATTTGACCCAAAATGCAACATTTTTTAATTTAAATGGATTTTAGTGGACGACTGAATCAAGTCATAGACACAGACATGAATACTGTATACTCAGATCTTTTAATGTCCAGAAAAATGTGTTTAATTGTATTTCAATTCAAAACAATACAAAAAAAATTGAAACTATACCTAATTAAAATTGAAAAAGTTACTTAAAAGTTGAAAAATTGTAAAGTTAAAGTGCCATTTGAAGTACTTTAAATACTTCATTCAGAGCAGTATTGACTTTAAATGGTAATAAATGAAAGCATAATTTCTACTTATTTCTTCTTCCTGTAACACAACCAGAAATATAAATGGTCATGTGATCATCTGATTCCTCCATGTTGAAGTTAGCTGAGCTCTGGTGTGTGCATCAGTGTAATTGTGCAAAAGGAAGTCCTGCAAAAAACTGCGATTAAATGTGTAATTTTTTTTTAAAGCGTTCATTTTTTGTAATTAATTAATTAATGCACTAAAGTCCCGCCCCTAAAAACATGTAGCTCCTTTGTATAAACGACTAACCAGAGAGAGTTTAATGTGAACTCTGAGCAGAGTAGTGATATGTAGAGGTAGTAATGTGTAATTCAGGCTCTCACGTGTCTAATTGGATAAATAACAGCATCACAGGAAACTTAGTTACACAGGAATCCACCTAAAGATTTCCTCAAAGTGTTTCAATGTTTCCTCGAACCTTCGCTCTCGTTGCCAGATCATGTCAACCCGTCATGTGCACGTTGCTCTCCTCCACTAACAAGTCAGCGCTCTCATTTACTGCCTAATTGGGCTCTCAAGGATAATGGCCTATTTGTTTGTTTGTGTGTGTGAGCGATCAAGACTCTGTGAACGTGTGTGTGTGTGTTTTTTTTTTTTTGAGATGGCCTCTTTTCTCAATGTTAATGTCAGTGCGAATGAGGCAGATCTATGGCAGGTGTGAGAACAGCTTGACGCTCGTGTCATTAGCCCGCCACCGGTGTCGCTCCGTCCTGTGCCGATCCAGCCTGGCACCATCCGTCCACCACATGCCGCCTGCACGCTTTTTATTAAAGTGTGTGTCCGCTGCAAAATTATTTAATGCCATCGAGTCGCTGTTTGAGACCGCTGAACTGATTATGGAGGAACCTGAGGCGGATTTGGTGGATCTGGCTTTGCTCTGTTCTGACTCAGGCCTGGACCTGACCACACTGCTGTGATTTAATTGTGATGTTTTTTATTATTTACTCATATTTTCTTGTTTAAAGTGAGTTTCTGTTTCTTACAAAGATGAAACAAAGTCTCCGTCCTTGAGATTTTAAAAGAAAGTGAAAAGTGTGATGTCGGTGTTGAAGCGCGTCGTCCCGAGCGTTTGGCGCCTTCGAGAGCGGCGGCGTCTTCGGCGTGGAGAACTGGGACAGAGTGACAGACTGTCCCGGTAAGCCTTTGGCACCGTCCTCACGCTGCATTGTGGGTAACACCGCACGACGCGACCACAGGAGTCGGAAAATGAATTTTCCAGCGTGGGCGCGAGGCTTTGGGGTGATTAACAAGGTAAATGTTACTCGATACTAATTAACACTTATTGATGCTGATTAATGTGCAGTTACGGAGCCATAAATGTTTAATTCTTGTTAGAAGCAGCAGATTGAAACCCCTCCGAGGTTTTACCTTCAACTAATTATGTGCATCCTTAATAATGTTGTGGTAATAAGCAGTGGGTGGTTGGAGGAGTCTGGATTCATCTTAACATCGAATCTGGGTGAAGGATAAACTTTAGTTACTTTATTTAAAACCTGCTGCTGGTTCATCTTTGAAGGAAATCAAATCTAATCTGACTCCTGCAAACACAGCAGCTGCAGCTTTACTGCACTGAAAGTAACAATATCGGAAATACTCCATTACAAACAAATGTCGTACAGAATTTGGCTTCAGAAAAGTATTCGAGTATAAACAGAAGAGTTACATTACATTATAATTGTCTAGGATTGATTGAGTTTATTTTGTAAATGTTAAAGCTCACACAATAAAAGTTTGCACATTTATTTCCATTGTGGCCTTTGAATATTTTTTAAGGAAAAAGTTTCATTAATTAAAAAAAACAGTAAAAACAAAGAATACAATAAAAACAAAGCACACAAATAAATAAACAAATAAAAATACCTATAAAAGTCTCCACCACACCTGTTACTGACTAAAAGGAAATACAAGGAAGTTATTCCAACTGTTGGACCTTTTCAAAATAAAAGCTCCTGGATGCAAGTTGTAATTTTCAGGTAGATTTCTTCATCTGTCTTCATCTCTTAGATCAGAGGCCTCCAACGTTTTCACACCGTGAGTGACCTGAAGCAAAATAATCATCTGGAGAGGACCTTTGTTTACCAAACCTAAAAAAAAATCTATTTTCTGTGTAAAACACTGCAGAAAATATATGATGATTTTTTTTTTATTATTACATTTTTTATTGGTTGTTTTTGAAGGTTTTTTATTTACTTTTTGTTTGTCTTTGCACTGAGTGGTCTGCATCTTCATTGCACTTGTTGTAATGACAATAAATCTGAATAAAAATAATGCTCCCTATTCCCACCACTCATATATAACTGATTACTTATCTGGTTATCATCTGGGGCTCGAACCAGCAACCTTCAGATTGGGAGACCCATGCTCATGCTCAGCTAATTGTTAGCTTCAGAAATTAAAGTCTTGAAATAAATGATGTGTAAACATCTTGTCAACAAAGGTCACGAGTGAAAATCTCGCAGCTAAATCTCAATTAAAATTTGCATAAATATATAAACACAAGCATGTGAACTGTAGTGGTCCTTGCAGGTTACCACGGCAACATGTTGAACACACCTGCCTTAGATCCTGTCAGATCAAAATGATGTCATGGTGCTAAAATTGAAAGTTATGCTATATGGGCATGTGCTGATCTTTAATGTTGGATCTTCATCTGTGAATTCAGTAGTGAGTGTTCATCACCTGGGAGGTGACTCCAGGGTGTGTTACAGGTGGCGGCCTCTGCACCAATCAGAAAACAGGTGTTATAACAGGTCTGAATGATTCCCCCAGAAACACAAACACAACAAAACAACTTCTCAAACATAACGAAGCAACAACTTCTCAGTGTGACCTGCAGTTTCATAAAGTAATCACATTTAGTTTCCAATAACATTAATGACATCGGAGGCCTGAGCTGCTGTGCACATACAGACCCAGCTGGAGTGTGTCTGATCACATCAGTGTGAGGTGGGTCTGCTGGCTCCTCTGCACTGTACATGTGGTTTTCTCACGGGTGTTTTATCATCACATTTCCTCAAATAAAAAGCAGCAGTGACACAAACAAACAAACAAATACCTGGATCCCAAACAAATGCAGGAAAAACATGGGTGAATAAAAAAAGCTCCACAATAAGAGCTCTGAAGAGGTGAAGGGGGGGTGTGTGCTAGAGGCTTTTATTTTGAAACAAGAGGTGGTGAGTTTGGATTTCACTGAAAAATGATTCATCAGAGAAAATAGATCAGTACAAACCTGCTTCAAATACTGCTGGTGTTTTATTTCCCATTCACATTTCCTCTGTGTGTGTGTGTGTGTGTGTGTGTGTGTGTGTAGGTTCAGCAGGGTCACGGCTGCACTGTCCTGCAGCAGCTGTAACACAGTCCAGCTTGTTTGTTGGACTGCGGGGCTCTGGGGAGCGCCCTGCTGCCACACTGCGTGTACGCCGGCCACACACAGACACACACACACACACACACACACACATGCACGGAGACAAACACGCTGCACAGCCTACACACACAGGCCTGTGATCACAGTGTTCATTGTCAGTGTGAGCCAGGGTGGCACAAACAAACACAAATGGTTACCAGTCTTGTAAGAGATCAAACATGCGCACACACAGACGTACACACACAACGCTCCCACGTGTAATTGCATTGACATACCAGCCCACACACACACACACACACACAATCCCCAGAGCCCAATATAGAGTCCATTAGTTGGGAATGCCACACTGCTTCCCTCCAGACACGAGATGTACTCAGACTTCGCCGGGTTCGACTGGCATGAGTCACCGAGCTCCAAAAAAACCAACATGATTGCCTAGTTACCCATGTGGCTGCAACAACTACATGTTTAAGGACAGAGTGACTCACAAACGCCCAAGATTGCCCTGACATTATAACCCACAGCTTGTGTAAATACAGTCCTGGTATTCCCGCTGAGTTCTACCATCCACTGTTTGCACCGGAGTGATTCATACCACACGTGACCAGGAGAGCGCCGCCGCCAATCGGAAAGGTTCAAACTGGAGATGGGGGGTTTTCCCCGATGGACCGCCATGTTGTCACTCTGCAAAGTTTTCCTGTAATTACAAGAGGACTAAAAAAAATCTTTGAGTGGCACTTCCTGATGTTGCTCCCGACCTGTCATTTTCCTGCATCAAAAATGATCTCACGCAGAGGAAATAAAAGCTCTCAGCTGCACCACCAGGATGTTTTGCAAAGACAGAAACGACCGAGTCAGCAAGAAGCATCGTTGCATAACTCCGAGCAGACGTGCATCATGAGGGCTTCCCGAAACCTGGTGAATATTCAGAGATATAATTAATACAGGAAGGAGGGAAACATCACACATGCAGGGACTCCAGATGAGATTAAAATAAGTGATCAGTGCATGAAAAAGCCTCTTAGAGAAACCCACCATCCCAAAGGAGCCTGGAGATGAATCTCAGAAGGCAGTTTGATGGATATTTATATTTTAATCTCGCCTTTATCTCTTTGTACAAGTCCTGCAGGAGTGTTATTGTGCAGCACAAAAAGAAACAGTGCTAAACAAGCTCTCGAGGGATCGGCCCGTCAGCGATTCGTCCTCCTGCTTCGACTTTCCCGCCATTTTTTATTCCCCCCTGACAACCTTTTGCAAAGTGTAAATGAACTGGGGCAATGGTCTGGAAAGCTACAAATGTCATTTACACATAATTTGAATATGCATGACCACGACAAAGAGGATTTTTTTTTTGTGTGTGCCAGTGCAATTAGGCAGCTTTCCAGTCTTTGCACATTGTTCAGGACTTCCAGGGTTTTCCGGTTTGTGGCTGACCGAGCTCCTCCTGAATCTGGGCCTGATCCCCCAGAGGCAGCATCCACAGTGGAGATGATGATCATGATTTTAATCCACTGAGAAAAGCCTCTCACATGGTCCTGGTTTCCCTTCACGTCGGGCAGGATGTGGACTGCTGCTGCTCCGGGTGGAGGATTCCCCTCGGAGTGGGGCGGGAAGGGGGCGGGACTCCAGGTCTGGGTTACAGTGGAAGGGGAAGGGGTCACGTTCCTGTTTGTTTGCATTATGGGATGGCAGCCGCAGCACAGATCTGGACGGGGATGGGTCGTGCGAGGTCCTCTGGGGTCATTCACTCCCATCATCACATTCGCAGCTGCCGGGGATGGGATGGGCTGAGTGGGAGGACGAGGGCAGGAAGGGGGGGGGGGGGAAATACTCCCATGATGTACACTCCTCAAGCATGTTGGACTTGAATGTGGACCACGAGGAGCTTGAAAGTAGCAGTGAAGTGTGGCTGCACAGTATGAATGAAAAATCAATGTTCAGACAAACCTCAGAAAAATATACCGTATTTTCTGGACTATTGAGCGCACCTGTCTATAAGCCGCTATTGAATTTATTTGAACAGTTTCATGTGGTCCACTCTGACCGGGTCTGATGTGACGAGGCTAAATGTATCAGCAGCACGGAGCTTGCTAGCTTGTAAAAAGCTAACGAGGTTCGTGCCGCTGATACGTGAGCCACACTGGTGTTTAAGCTGCAGGGT
>OOFC01015407.1:0-14014 GCA_900323345.1 Pseudochromis fuscus
GGGGGTATAGGAGGGGGGAGCAAGCGTTGAGGGGGAGGTGCAGGGTGGAGGCGCCTAGATCTGCGCCTCCCACTCTTTTCTTTCCCTCTGGATAGAAAAAAAGGGCTCCCTGCTGCACCAGTTGATCACTAGAGCAGGGGAGAGGGGGGTGAGGTTAAAAGGAAGATGGGTATCCTCTGGCACTCAAAAGATTAAGCACCTTATACTGAACTAATGCACTTTATTGAGATGGGATTTGAATAGTTTTTTTTTTTTTTCATATGTGTGTATGTGTGTTTGAAATCAGTGCGCATACGGTGTGCGTACATACGCATCATCTGTGCGCACGTGCATCGGAACTGGAAGGGGCGGAGACGACTGTCGGCGGGGGTGAATGGTCGGGCTGTTAGGTTTTCAAAGTCAGGGGGACCTTTTAGTTGAAACCTTATCAGAGAGCAAATCCTTTCTCAAAAGACAAACACTGTTGATATTTCTCTTGTTTAGCATTTTTTTACGTTTATATAAAAAAGTAAAGCTATTGAAAAATGGATTATAAAAAAACTTGAAGATTTGCACTTGCCTAAAAAAAGAAATAACAAAAACAACAAAAAAAATCAAACAAATGGGGTTAGTTATAGAAGTGAATATTTTTGTGAATGTGTACGAGTGAGTGAGCGGGTGGCTGATGGTGTGTGATGTGTGTTGGTTTGTGTCAGTAATATACAGTCTGCACAATGTTTTTTTTTTTCTTTCTTTCTTTTGTTGCTTACCAAGATGTATGAAACATAAGAGGCCATTTTTGTCTTTTTTGTTCAGATGATAATTTTGTATTTTCATGTTTAGAGTGTGTGTGTCTGTGCATGTGTGTTTCCCTTTCCAAACAGGGACTTGATCTGTGTGTTATTGAGTGACTGAATGAGTGAGAGAGAGAGAGAGAGAGGGCAATTGCACAACACATCCTTTCTCTCACCAGCTCTTCATCCCCAGATAGAAAAAAAGATAGAAATGCATACATTTGTAAATGTTAGCTTTGCTCTCATCACATGATGACCACCACTAGTTTATTTCCCTTAGCTTCTCCCCATGGGGAGCTGTCTGTAGACCCGCGAGGACTCGGCAGACACGGCGAATCAAGAGGGACATTACTGTGTGTGCATCTGAATGAGATTTTTTTTGTATGTGCGCGTGTTTTTCAGAGTACATGTTCATTTACTGTTCATAGAAATGAGTTAAGACTACAGGTACTCATTTTTGGATACATGTGCTTTTTTTTGTATGTGTATGAATGCACATTTGTGCCTAAGAACTTGGATAGGGTGCATGGCCATTGAGACATTAACTCTTTTTTGGAGAGCGAGTGTGATGTGTGTCAGTGCTCAGCACAGTGTATGTAAAGTATGTAAGTTTATATCGTAAATATTTCTAGTTCAGTCTAGGGGGGGTGATCCATCGGAAGGTTAGTCCAGTCTGTTTTTCCTGGGGTGTGATCACGTTGCCTTTTGTCAGCTCTCGAACTTGTGAATGAAAGGTGTCGAGTGTCTGACTCTGAAAAAAAAAATACAGCATCTTAATGTGCGAGTGCACAGAACGGTGCATGAAATGTTAGCATATTGTGTTACTTATTCGTTGTTGCAATTTGATAATGACGAGTTTTCTTTTTTTAAATGAAAAATATATATGAATATATACATTATATACAAAGTTTAAAAAGTATTTGGACTAAGATGATGAGCACTTGGGGCTGCTATTTTTGTTGTGTGTTTTTAATTTTTTTCCTTAATTTGTTTTTTCATTTTTGTTTCATTATTGCCATGTGAAGTGTGTTATTATTTCTTTCTTAAGAAAATATTGAATGTATTCCAAAAAAAAGACAAGAAACCCGTGCTGATACCAGATTTTTTTTTTTCCTCAGAAGATTTCAAAAAAACGGAAACAAAATACAAAAAAGCTTCAAAGAGTTTAGCGAGGTCTTTTTTTTGTTTGTTTTTCATTTACACAGTGGAGAAGAAAAAAAAACTGGGGATGGATACAGTTGAACACACTGCCTCTACAATCCTGGTCGTACAAGTAGTGACTAAGAATTAAAAGAAAGGACTCTTTCTATTCCATACTGGAGCTTTGGTTGTTTACAAACCACATGGATATCTGTGGGTGCAGTTTTTTTTTGTTTGTTTTTTTGTTTTTATTTTTTATTTTTTTGTTCCCACATAAGACGGGTGGGGTTTGCAAGTGCGCTTCTGCCATATGGACATTGAGTGGTGTTTGGGTTTTTTTTGTGGAAGAGTGGCAGGCATCACAACATCACATGGACAAGATCCTCTAACTGGACCTTTGTTTTGTGGTCGTGGGTCCTGATGATCAACTGTGGAGCGGAGGCGGGGAAAAAAAAACCAAGGATGGGCTCAGTTTTGTGGAGAACGGAGTGCAGGGCTGCAGAACCCTAGAGGGAACTGAGAGGGGCAATATGAGTACACCTGGTTAGTGCACTTGTCTTCACCTCAACCCTCATAAGCACTCACACCCTGCCCTCACCAACTCACCTATGCACTTTTGTTCATTCAAGCTGTGAGGTACAATTTTGGGGATGGGAGCACAATTTACAACAGGAGGATCGCTACGACTTTTGACAAAGTCACTGAAAAGATATTCCCAAGCTGAAACAAGAGACTCGAGAAGCACCTCCCACCTCCTGTATATAACCATATTTTTGTATTACCTTTCAGAGTAGAAAAAAAATTTGCAAATGGATGAAGGAAAATTCATGAGACATTGATTATATGGAGTGAATGTTCTTCAAGAAAACCAATCTTTTTTTTTTTTTCTTTTTTTTTGTTTTGTTTTTGAATCTAGTTTGAGATAGACTCGCTGTGAGTTTCCCTTAGTTTTTGCCAGTAGCCCTGAAGTAATCGGGGAGGGAACGGAAAACCACACACACGGACTGAGGTGTTGGGACATGCTGCAGTGGCTCCAAGACTGACTGATAGTTACTTATCAATATGGATGTTGCAGTGGCTACAAAGAGCCCGCCATGAGTGTTTGATCAACACATGCAGTGGGAGAGGCAGACACGGGTTTAAAGAGCTGTTGGCAAGGATGCTTCCAACCCGATGGCTGCCTTGAGAGCTGCAGAGTGACTGCAGGAGGAACAGTGGTTGGCATTGGTAAGACCTCTTCACTTAATTGCTTCATCCAATGTCTCGATTAGATTTGTTGGGACAGTTTGGTGATGATGCACTCTTTCTTTGTTTTTGTCTTCCCGCAGGAGTCTGGCTGTGCTTTATTTGCTGCCCTCTGCAAGGAGGATCTAATCTACAGCCAGCCCCATGAACCAGTTAACCCCTGAACCTGTCCATGTTTGAACTTAAACCCTAAGAAACTTTTCTTGACCTCGGACTGGGCAAGGCCATTGGCATTATCAGTTGGACAGTTACCAGATGAAGTTACAGGTTTTATCAACCATACGATCCCATCTGTGTTGGAAGTGTAAGGTTTTGGGATGCGATCGCTCTCCAACGAGGAAGAGGATTTAAAAAAACAAAAAAAAAAAGGCACGTACTGCCCCATACGTCATCATCCATCTCGGCCTGAAATGCTCGTGGGTGGCTGCGGAGAGGTCTTCAAACCAGCGGGGACGCAACACGCTCGCCCTCCTCCCGCCAGAGACGTCAGAGACAGAGAGTTGGGCTGAGTTACGGCGAACGAGGCTGGATTACATCTCAGCCCGCAGAAAAATCCCTGCAGCTGTGGAACTGGATGAACTGAAAGAATTGTACAAAAAAAAAAAAAAAGACTTTGAAACATGACAAAAACACCAAACTACATGTCACATTTCTAGATCCTAGAGTCCAAAGGAGCGGCAGACACACTACATGCATACACAACAAGAAAAGTTACATTGGCTCTCCTCTGGAACCATGTCTGCATACACAACAGGGATATCAGATCACACAAAGACACACAAGCATCAACGCTCATCAGTATAAACGCTGAGCTTTGTAAATAATGTAAAAGTTTGTGTTTTGGTTTTTTTCTCTCATAGTGGGGTTTGCTTTATTTCTCTGTTCAACATGCCTTAAATTGTATAGTTCAGTCTTGAGAGGCGAACTGAAAATGTTCTCAATGATGAATTTAAGATGGAAACCACCTCGTTAGCTGTTCTCTAAAGGAGGCTTTAACAAGACTGTTTTCTGTTGGCTAACAGAATTGTCCTGTATGAACCTGCTTACATGTACATCTGATCACCTTTAAAGTTACTAGTTAACTACAAAATAGAGCAGCAAGCGTTATTTTCTGATTGATCTCATTTTGCTGGTGGTTGGCTTTCGTTGCCCTTTTTTTTTGTTTTCTTTAAAATGAAGAGTTGGTTTGTTCGGATTTTTCCTATTTAGATAATCGCTGAAGGTGCAGGCTTAATAAAGGGCTGGAGTCTGTACTGTCGGGGAGCTGAGCTGACTGGGTTAGGATGCAGAGAATTCGTCTAAATCCGCAGACATGTTGCTGTGCGGTGGTTACCGTTGGATACGCAGCTTTTGGCGCAACTGAACCAGAGTTGGCAGGTCATCCTTAAATGGTTAGTTTCTTTTTACACTCCAGGGGGCTTTAAATACGAAAAGAAACAAGGTACTTTTTTACAGTTTTGCGATGATGACTGCAGCTTGTGTGATTTTGAATATTTGTGGGTTTGACACTTAGTCTTCTCACCATCTCTGGTGGCACTGAATACATGAGGAATCGGTTGTGTGTCTGAATCTGAGAGGACAGTGTCTTATTTGGTGTGTGTGGATATGTAATTGGATTTGAGAGATTAGTGTTTTTAGTCAACCAATAGTTTTTTGAATCCTTGATGACTCAACAATATGCAGTTTTTAATCCTGATGGTAACTGTATAGCTTGGTTTAGGTGCATAGTTATAACTGACGTAGGCTCCAGTATATCATAACTGTTGAAGTGATACTTAAATGGTTACTAAATTAAAGAAATTGTTTCAGTTGCCAAAACAGAGAAATTGACTTTAAACATATGTGTATGCTATCAAGTCTTTTATCTGGAAAATGACTTTAAAAATACCTATGTTTGACTTTTTAAAAAAGCTGATACTGTGTGGTATGAATCGTTGGTCAGTCTCTGTCTCTTTCACTGCACTACAAAGGCTTTTAGATAAACTGCAGTATTGTGTTGTCAATAGAAAAAAAGCCCTGGATGATTGGCAGTAGATTTTTTTTTTTTTTTTTTTTTTTAAGGAGCCTGGATTGTCAGCTTGAGGATGTAAAAAGGTTTTTGGTTCTTGTGGTTCTGTTGTAGCTGGTCGCTGTGTTTCCAAACGTAATGATATGATATATATATATATAAAAGTTATACCCCATTCAGCTCAGCTCCTCAATTTAAAAAAATAAAATAAAAAAAGTTGAATGTTGTTAAAATAACAGCATACATGTAATGAAACAGTTTTGGAAATGAACAACTGAAAGATGTGTAAATAGTTTGGCTTTTGTTTGTTTGAAGAACAAAATAAATACTAAATAAATAGCATTTAGGTGTGACTGACTTCGTATTATTTATTTATTACCTATTGATGGAGTTTGTGTGAAAGGAGTGAATACAAACTCTACTGTCCTCCATCTTCACGTTATCGCCGCAAAATCTCGCGATAGTTCCAGACACATGGCCGCCCGCAGTGTTTACAACTTCTCGTAATGAGCTGGTGAAAGGAAACAAAGTCCTGAAGCAGAAGGACGCCGGTTTAGGTTTTTTGCGTGCGTCGTTTCCTCGGGCTCAGGTGAAGCTCTGACACCGCCGAGGAGAACCGGGTTCTTGAGCCAAACACCGGAAGAACCAAAGGCCAAGCGAACCACAACGCAGGTATGTAGCCACAGAGTGTTAGCGCGGGCTAAAGCTAAAGTGAGATGGTTGTTGTCTCCGATGTGAACGGACGGTTCAAAGGTAATTAAAGCGGACTATCTCTGTTTGCCGTCATCATTGAAGTAGTATAACGGCAGGAGTGAAATGCGTGAGGTTTTGTAGTGTAATTTGTACCTCCTGAAGATTTAATGTAGCGAAATGGAAATGAATGCTAGTTTGTAGGAGCTGGTACGTCACGACTAGCCACAGGTGTCTGTTAGGAGTCAGTGTCCCCACAGATGATGTCATGTTTAATTCATCCGCAGGTTTTAATCTGCAGACGAGTCAATGTTTGAGGAAAACTGCTTTATTGCTACTGCTGCTGCTGCATTGTTTTGATAAGTGTTTTCACTGTCTTCCAGGCTGGTGGGTGCTGTGATGTCCTCGTACCCCAACAGACTCAAACATCCACACTGCAGGAGGAAGCACTATCCCAGTAGCACCTACCTCACCCACGTTTGACAGCCAACCACTGCACACAACCACGGCAATTGAGCACCAGGTGGAGGGCTTGACGTGAGAAGTTGATTTAGAAAAGGAGAGATGTCCGACTCGGCTGAAGGGGGTGAGAGTGGAGGTGTTGCAGGTGCAGGGCAGGACTCAGAGGCAGACAATGAGCCCCCTCAACAGGCCACATCTTTACTACCTGAGGATGATGGCTCAGAAGTAGGGGGGACGTCAGAAGTAGGGGCTCCGCCATCTGCCAAGCGGCCCAGGATGACCGAGGAGGAACAGCGAGCAGAGGCTGTTGTGATGCAAGGAGAAATACCAGCACAGGCTGGATTACAGCAGGAGAATCCAGCCCTACCAGAACAAAGTATAATCTCCATGAGGATACATTTACAAGTTGAAATATTAAGATTTTGGTTGAAAAGTACATTTACTCAGTAATAAATTAACTTTCTGTTGCTAGGAACAAGAGAGCTACAAGGCTGTAAAGAAGAAGGTCAAAGAGGGAAAGAGGTGACAGTCACTGGGGAAGGTGACGAAGAATGCCATCAGAATGGAGATCGAGGCCATGACACCCCCTTAGATGGAGAGACGAAACTGGAGGAGGAGCACAACGGTAACGGATCTGCAGACAGCCCCAGTGACGGACAACAGTAAGTGCAGGAAGAGGGTTTATTTTTAACCTCAAATGTCCACATAACTGGGGGTAAAGCTACAGGAGACACATCATCAAGTCAGCTGTTTCAAGCAGGGTTGAGTTAAACACACGTTTGTGTAATAGCAGAAGAATCATGAGTGCATCTCCTGCAGCGTAGGAGATTCTAGTATCTGACAGACTACAGTATTATTTGATCATTTAATTGAACAATTCTTGATCTTAAATCCTATGCTTTGATGAGTAAACAAAAGTTTGTGCATCACGTTGTGTGTTCGATTAAAATCTGTGCTCCTGTTAAACCATCTGAATGAAGATCATTCCTGTTATTTCCAGCCATTGTTTTTATCCGCACAGCTTTAGCGCCCCCATCAGGCCAAAGATGAGGTCATGTTTTCAGTCTTTCACATACAAAATATTTATTTTTCTACTTACTCCAATAAATCCCACCCCTCTCAAAATTATATCTGAAACAATAAATGTTCAAATTCAGTCAGATGTTGAATTTTTCAAGATGTATTTGCATTATTTTAAATTAAAGAATTAAGTGCAGCACGAAAACCAACATATTGGATGTGGTCAAATATGTGGAGATTTGACTTTTAAAGCCAACAAATATCACCTTGGAGTTTTTATGTGTGCCACTTACTCCTTCTTGTAGCCTTAATTCACCAGTTTCACCACTTCACACTTAAATGATCAGAGCAAACAACACAATTATACTAAACTTCATAACTGCATTATTAGTTATGTTGTTTTGATATGAATAAATCATACAGCTAGTTCACCATAATACAAAATGTAGAAAGTGTGACACAATGGTGAGTTGAGTTGCAGAAATAAAGAGAAAGCTATTTACGTTGATACAGTCAACTGCTTTTAACAATAATAAGAACAACTGTGGTGTTGTTTGCCTGTAAACAAGTTAAATATATATAATTTTAAAGCTCCAGTTGTACATGAAATAAACTGAACAGTCCTGATGTTAGATGCTGCTCTGCTTCCTCAGTGCATTTTGTAATATCTCTCATGTTTAAGTAGGACACCTAAAGGCACAACAGCATGAACTGATACTGAACTGTATATATTTGACACTGCTAATTATAATTATTAAAATGGCACAGAAAGAGAAACGGTGGATTTAACCTGTGGATGTGTGATGTGTAATTAATCCAGTCCGCTGTGCAGGGAAGCTGTGTTTAAATCCAGTGAAGATGGTCACATTACTTTCCTCTTCCTCTTGATCTTTGTGGAAATTCACACTGTCAATAAAGTTCTATCTTATCTTATCTAATACTTTATGTGTGCATTATTATTTCTTCTGATTTAAATGATGTAATTTAAGACCTCCTCTTGTCTGTGTGTGTTCTGCAGGCTCGGCTTAGATTTTACCCAGAACCCCCAGATGCTGACTGGTTCCTGGACCGAGTACTCCAACCTCCCAGAGAATTACCTTAAAGGCTGTAAATGGTAATGTCTTTTTAATATTGAAACCACACTAAATACACCATGAATGAGGTTTAATGCCATAGTGAGACATTTTTCTTTCTGATTTGCATAAACGTTCGACTTCTTCAAGGACGCCCGGGCCCGGTGGCAGATATCTGTTTTTAATCTGATGGATTACAGCGAGAAAATAATTTCTCTGCCTGAACAACTGAAGTTAAAGGATCATTTCCACCTTGTTTATCTTCCTCTGTAAGATCGAACACTACAGCAGGTGCTGCTGGTCAAGATAAAATCAATATCTTAATTGGCCACACAATGTTATTTATGCTTGAATACAATATTTAATTATTACAGTAAAGCTGCATATGTGTTAACTGCCCCTCCCTCCAGTACATATCAGATCATTGGAGTGTGAAATGTATTTATTCCTGTGTTCTGTTCCCTTACAGCAACCAGAACACGAAACACCTGAGTACATGTTGTTCTCAGTTCAAACAGGTTAATGCACATCATCTTTTCAATGTCATCCTCCCTCTTCTCCTCACCCAGGGCCCCTGATGGTTCCTGCATCCTGACCAACAGTGCAGACAATGTGCTCCGTGTGTACAACCTGCCTCCAGAGATTTACAGCTACAACTGGGACATGCTTCCTGAGATGGTGAGCAGATGTATAGCTCGCCGTCAGGGATGTAGAAAAGTGGCATATGTTTCAAAATAAAAGTTGAGAGAATGCCCTTTGATCCCTTTATTAGTTTCTTTTCAAGAGATATTTCTTTCTGCTTCTTATGTGTTGTTTAACCTTCAATACAACACCAGTATGTTGTTCATCACTTCTTCCTGTTTGTTATGTTACAGTCAGCTATGAAAAAAAAAAGCATTTTATGGCGACTGCTTGAGAAAATGTGTTTCCCGAAGATTTATCGTTTCTGTCTTTTGAGTTTTGGGAAATATCGAGTGGCGAGCCAATCTCTTAATTGTATTACAGGCTGGTAGATTGGGATCACTGAACAAAAATAATTGAAATATAATCCATTTTCTTCCATTACAGTGATCTCACAGCCTTTGTGATAAGGGTAGAAAATTGGGCGTTGATTGCTCTGTTTCTCACATGTTGCCACTGGGTTTTGAAATTGAATTTTTTACTGCACGGAAAAGCTTGTGATATTGTCTTGTAGCCTTGTGTTTGGTGGCTGGAAGCATTAACACTGATGGATCAGGCCTTCAGTTTGTTTCAGTCCTTATGTTTCTCTTCACTTTGTGCTGTCCTGTGGTAGAGTCCGGTGCTGAGGATGGCCGAGGGAGACACCATCTACGACTACTGCTGGTACCCCAAGATGAACTCCATGGAGCCGGACACGTGCTTGTGAGTTGAACCTGAGATTTCTAAAGTTCACCTGGCAGATGGTGAAGGATGAACTCACACAAAAATCACCATGTCAACTGGTGTTTTTAATCAAAAATCTCCGATGATTAGATTGGGATTAGTGTCGAGTGTGTGCATTTTCTGAGCTTTTCTAATAGACTGCCAGACTATAGAAGACATTGTTGTGTGCTGGTGACTCACTCTTTGATCCCCGTGGTTTGCACTCGTCGTGGGAGCCGGCTGCCAGCGCCGAGAAAGAGCTGTAAAAGCTTTCTGATGTCTGTCATTATGAGTGAAGAGCTGGCCTTCGTCTTGTCTGCCTCCGTCACAATCCGCCGGGCTGTTTGAGGCCCACGGCGCGTTTCAGCATGATTCAGCCCACTAACAGCACTCCAGAGTCCCAAACAACACCTAAAGGGCCTCATGATTCCCTGACTTGAGGCTTCTCTTTTCATCTCATTCCTCCTTTTTTTTTGTGTCTGTGTGTGCAGGCGTGCACTCGAGCAGGCTTTCAAAATGTGGTGATTATGACATCATTGCGCGTTGGTGCTGTGAAGCAAAGCCAGCATCAGCAGCGCCCGGCCGTCACTGTGGAGACTGCTGACGGTCCGCGGTAAGAGAGGTAGGGCCGCGCTAACGAGCTAAGGTCAAGTTGCCAAAGGTTTTCTCTGTGCATCCCATCTCCCATCATCCTCCAGTTACAACCTCCACCCTCCAGCAGTTCCCTCTGATCCAGACCCAGCGTTGGCACCGCTCCATCCTAAGTGCCTTCACTGAGTACCGGGAGGAGGAGGAGGGGTGGTGATGGTGGTGGGGGTCAGGAGATGAGAGTTGTGTAAACACCAAAACGATCAACAAATGTCTCCTGTGGACAGCGAGACCATTGGAGAGCCCTGTGTGGATGCCAAAGCCGGCCAAAGACCTGCCTGTCACGAGGAGGAGGAGGAGGAGGATGCAAGTAGGAGCTGACAGCAAACACTGTTGATCTTCCTCAGATCACTGGCACCTATCAGAGAGGAGCTCCCGCAGGGTTACAGCCTGGTGGTCAGACAGAGGACGCCGTTTAGGGCCGAGGCAGCCAGATAAAACATGGCGGTTGTGATTATTAAAAACATCTACAGTAAACCTGTTCTTCCTCTCTCCCCTTTTTTGTTTCTCACATTTGTGTCTCCCCCTCCGAGCTCCTTGAACTCTCTGTCTGCCAGAAGCTGTGTGTTGTTGATGCCCCTCCTGTAGAGAGGGAATAAGGGCCCCTGTTATGGCTCGGTTAAGTTGCGCTGAGTTCTAGGCATGGCTCCAAGCTAGCAGCAGTCTAGCATTATAATTGGGCATTTCCCTGCTCTGGAATAAAGCCGCGGCTCAGAGGGGCCGTAACAGGACACAGCAGCAGCGGCAGGGGCTAATTTCCTTTGTCTAATTGAGCCGCAGTGATGTTTCAGCATTTGTTCAGCGCCCAATAATTAGAGTTAAAAAGCCATGGCTCAGTCTTTGGCCCTAATTTGAATCAATAAGAATGTGCTGTGATCTTGTCGCCATAATGAGGCGTAGCACGGGGCTGTGTGTTTGTTTTGATGCATTGATACATTCAGGTGGATGTTGTGCCAGAGATGCTACAAACAAGGAAATAGATCAAACAAAAAGCTGTTTGGTCAAACACAGTATATATTCCAGAAGGCTGTTAGCAGCCAGAAATAGTTGTGTTGGAGAAACTTTGTTTTGTTTCGCTGGTTTACTTCTATGGACACGTACTGTTACTCCCACAGGGTTCCCACATGTCCTGAAAAACCTGGAAACTTATTTTCTAGTCCTGGAAAACTCCTGGAAAATGAGAGAAATGTGTAAAATGTCCTGGGAAATGATGTTGACATTGTAATTTTTTTTTGCAAACTGAGAAGTTCTTGTAAAACAATTTATATTATGGATTTTTTTTCCTGTGGTGTTGCAAATTTATGGCAAATAACTCTCACAATCTGAGATTAAAATAGCACATTTATCAGAAATAAATTAAAATTCTTAAGAAGATGAAGGAGTTGCAAATTTACCAGAAAAACTAACTGAATATTTTCTGAGATGTGAAGATGCAAAATTACAAGAGCAGGACTCGGATATCTTCTGACATTAATGTCACAAATTTACAAGAAGGACCTTTAATTTAATATCCTCTGAAGTTAAAATGAAATTTACAACCCAAAAACTTTTGAAATATTCAGAGGTTTTGACCCTTCACTGCACAATGAATATGTTCTTGTGATGTAGTGTAACTCTTAAATTACTTTGGTTTATTGCTGTCTATTAAAAAAAAATCCTCTCAGGGGCAATTAAGATGGACTGTTAAGTACTCTTGATATTCATTAATGGTTGTTCTGTAGTCTTATTATTCGCTGTCTCTCAGTTCTTCTTAATAACTCACTCTTCGTGCCCATTTGTCATTGCTTCTGTCTGACCTCCTGCTCCTCTCCCACAGTCTGGCCAGCAGCAGCCGCGACAACCCGGTCCACGTGTGGGATGCGTTTTACGGGGAGGTGCGAGCCAGCTTCCGACCCTACAACCACCTGGATGAGCTGACGGCCGCTCACTCCCTCTGCTTCTCACCGGACGGATCGCAGCTCTACTGCGGCTTTGACAAAACAGTCAGGGTCTTCTACACCGAGCGTCCAGGAAGAGACTGTGAGGAGCGTCCCACTGTAGGTCAGTCATTAAGGACACCTTCACCTTCAAGTCCACCAAAGTAAAAACAATGTATTTTTAATCTTTATATTTTGAATTGAAGTAGTTTATTGAGTTTTTTGGAGCCGGCATCTTGTGGCCGTCGGGAGTGTTTCTGAGACCCGGCTGCTGGATGGTGATTTGTTGTGTTTCAATGGTCCAATCAAACTGCTCCAAACATTTTGTCACATCTACTTATCCTATCCCAGAAATACTTCACTATTGAAACTTCTTTGTGGTAATTCAGGTGAACTGTTGTGAACTTTAATGCACTGATGTCATCTTAAAGACATATTAATTGTTGGTTAAGCTGCTCTCACCTCACTGTGTATTAATGCAGCTCCACAGTGGTTAAAATTCAAGTGTGCTTAGATGAAGACTAATGATAATTACTGGATCTATGTAATATTCATTTTAACAAATAATAAATTATAAGTTATGTAAAATATGCATTGCTGCTGCTGCTGCAGAGCGAGGACTGTTGGAAAACTCTCTGTTGTTTCAAGGACACTCCAACCTGCTGGAGTAAAAGAAAAAAAATGTCCAAGCATTGTATTCACAGCTGATTTCCTCAGAAAATCAAACGCTCTGACAAACATTAAGTAAATAATGTGGTGTGGGTTGTTTCTTCTTTTCTCTGAGCTGCTGTTTGACAGCTGGCTGTCACTCCTCACATGCTGCAGCGTCCTTGAACAAACCAACAAGGAGAGTTTTTTATTGTGTTCTTCTGACAAGAACTAAAGAGAACCGAGTGTTTACTGTGATGAATTCTCAATTTTCTCTGTCACACATTTCAAACGGCTTCAGTTCCCTGCAAGGTTTGGTGTTTTTTAATATTGAAATGTAGATGTGAAATCTTCTAAACCCTCAAAATCTTTTAAGGTGTCAACAAAGAGGTTTTTATTTTTTGAGTGAAAGGTTGAATTTTCTTATTTTTGGTGATTTTCTTTATTGTTACCTGTTGCGTGAAGTGGTATATGAAACACAGGATGAGGAAGGTGCAGCACAAATACTGAAAACAATGATATTTATTTACTGTGTAATGAGAGCGTTTCAGCCCTGCTGTGGTAGATGTCGTCTGTGTGTTTGCCTCCATCAGCTCTGCTTGATAACTTTGAATCATGAAGAAATGTATAGTCAGGTCATGTGATCCAAACCCTCACCTTGTGCAAGTTAGACTTTTCTAAAGAGCAAAAAGGAGGATGATTTGGAAAAGGAGTAATTCAGTTCAAATGCTCCTCTGCGGATGTAATCAGGGATGTAGGAGCTGCCAGAAAGTCCACTTTGTAGTAAAACGAGTGGAATTTGTGTCGTGTGAACTATAAAAAGGCTGAAGGCTCTGCCAAATGCCACTCTCTTGTCCTCGCTGCAGTGAAAAAGCAAGGCCAGAGTGGCATCATCTCCTGCTTTGGCTTCAGCCCCTGCCAGTCTGTTTACGCCTGTGGCTCTTACTCCCGCTGCGCCGGCCTCTACTCCTGCCAAGACGGCACCCTGCTGGCCCTGCTGCCGACCCG
>OOFC01015408.1:6217-22181 GCA_900323345.1 Pseudochromis fuscus
GGGGGGGGGGGAGTGTGAGAGGTCTGAGGTCTGACATTTATCCATACGAGAATGTTGGGAAGGAGGGGGGCTGGGAATCAAGTAATCACAGGTTACCACCACTGCTACCTTGGAGGTGCAATTCCATCCCCTCAGCAGAGACACACAAAGCACAGTGGGGGTATCAGGTGGCCCACTCTGCCTTCCCCTGGTGAAAGCAACAGCCTGGCCGACACCAACCTAACCAGCTAGACCAGAGGAGGGCACACACATATGCATTCATTCAAGCCATAAAAATCCCATACACTCCTCTAACACTGAAGCACGAGCCTCAGATCCATTAATGAAACTTTCACCCTCATCCTAAAGCCCCTAAAGTCCCAACAAGACAGCCAGAGTGGAAGGTAAATGTGCTGACATGCCAAAACAATCAAGCATTGCCAAGAGTAAAGACAAAGGAGTTCCCCTTTCACAGACTCAAGCCACATCCTTCTAATCAACCTCGGAGAAAAGTACTGTCGCCTACAGAGTGGAATCTGTACCAAAAACAACTCGCGGCACACCATAAATCTGTCTGAGTGCCGGGTCCTTCGGAAATATCAACATTGCAACACCATTAATACCAATACAATTACTCCGAGGGCACTTAATCAAATGTGGTGTTGGAGCTATTTTGCAAGACAAAGATATAAATTTACATTCTTAGGACTTGCTGGGTACGCAAAAAACCACGCCTGCAGGTTCTATGAAAAGGCCACTGGTGAGAGTGTGTTTGAGTGTGTGTTGGTCCGAGATGAGGAGGGCAATGTCTGGGGACCAATCAATCCGACGAGGGGATACAAGCAGCGGGGAAGGGCACAGAGGGAGGCAGCAGTGAAAACCACAGAGGGAACACAAGCCAAACTCCTCACCTCCACATTTCAACCCACACAATCCCCCTCGCTTCTCATGTCCCTGCAACTCCTACTGTACACTGGTGATTTTACTCCTTAGACTTCTTTATTTAATGCTACTCTTTCTGAAATGAGTCCAAAATACCTAATCAAAAGAAAACGTATCTCAGTCCTGTACAAATCTTGACGAACCACATCTGCAGGGCTTCTCAATGATGTCACAGGAATCCAATGATGATTGCTGTTTTGTCTTATTGACTTCTGATTGAATCAACAGTTCAATCAGACTTAATGTTTTATCCTAAAAGTGAACTCATTTTTTAGCTTTAACAAAGACGTTCCTCATTTCATCTGAGGTGATCCATCTCTGCCGTAATGCACAACTGAAAACTAATTTAAGCCATTTATCAAGTAAACAATGTCAAACATTTGCCACTTCCAGCATCTCAGATGTGAGAAATCTCTGTGTTCTCTGCTTTATAAGATTTTAAATTGAATGCCTTGGGGTTTCAGACCTCTACTTGGGCAGACGAAAAAAAGAAAAAAGAGAAAAACCATTTAAAGATATAGCCTTGAATTCTGGGAAACTGTAATGGACATTTTTATGATGTAAATAATCCCATTTTGCAGCCCACATCCATTTTCTCATATTTTACTGTCATCATTCTCTTTATCTTCTTCTCCTTTGTTAGGCTGCAGCAAGAAAAATAAATAAATAAAAACACCCAACCCCACTCAAGGAAGGAGTTTTTGGACGGCTGCCCAGCTGTCAGATTCATACAGAGCACTGTCTCGGTTTAGGTCTGCAGTAGGACGATCATCATCCAAAATTTCATCTTGTTTGTCATGAATCACAGATTCACTCGTTAGCAGAGCTGTACTGTAAATAGACATGTCCTCTAATCTGCAGAGATACCTTCAGTAGAGCAACACTCAAGGTTCTGACTCAACCGGTAAGTCCAGTCAATAGTTGATCAGTAAATGAGAAGCTGGGATCGCAGGAGTGGGTGTGTGGGGGTCATGCTGTCCCAGGGCACATCATTAAACTGTATACAACACTCTCCAACATGCCATTAGTCCATCTCAGCCCATTACTGCAAGGCCACGAGACTTAGCTGAAAAGGCATCTTGACCTTACACACATGGTGGACTCACACCCCCACACACACGCACAGGCAGCTCCATAAATTATAACCTGGGTCACCTACTGTCAGCTAGAACAAGCATCTGGCCTTCATGATGCCATTTACTGTACATATCATAGCCTTAACAACTTTATTCATCTCCCCATGAACCCATCACATTCATCTTCGAACACAAAAGTGAAGAAAATATTTAAAAAAACTGGAACATCAAGGTTTGATTGAGATATCCCTTTGTCAATATCTGTGATCACATCATGTCTTGACCATCTGGTGTTTCATTTTCACTGTGAACGATTCCTTTTGCCAATTAATACTTCAAAGATATATTTATCTGTCATTTTTTTTCTTTCATGAATCCTGGAGTTTCCCAACCACTGGATAGCTGTGGTATGAGATCCTGTCTTTAGGAGTCACTAGTCTTAAAATAATCAGTCATTAGTGCAAGACTCACTGTCTGTGTCACATGACAGTTTGAATGGTCTTTCAGAGGCTTTTCCATCCCAACAAAAATGAACCTCTAAAGATGACAAATGTTACATTTTTGGAAATTCCCGGCAGAAAAACTATCACATTTAAATATCTTGAATTGGAAATTGGAATGAAAAACCATCTATCAGCAACTCCAGCTCATTAAAACAAAAGGCAAAGCCTGGATCATATGTGCTATATACATCATGTGCCACTACTGAAAATGCCAACAGCAGCCGCTCGCACTCGCGCACGACAGACAATGAAGCGTTTAAGACATGATACAGGCCCGACAGACTTAATTGCTTTATGACAGAACAAGTCCATAATCAAACGAGCACGGCCCTCCTCCGCCCCAGATAAAGAGGGAAGGCGGGGGAACACGTTGATAACTACATCTGAAAGGATGAAAGGCCTGACTATAAATAGGATGTGGATCATCCGGGGTGGCTTTTGTTTTCAATTGGATATTGACTCTTATCTGGTTGACATTTAGGAGACGGTCTTCTGGTGACATTTAAGAGTTGTCACAATTACACCAACCTCCCTTTGAGGTTCAACCAGCCAATTACAGATGTAATTTCTGCAATGTTGTCAGGTGTATCTTAAAGACATGTCAGAGAGCACGGCACCCATGTGTGTGTACGAGACTAAGCCCAATGTGCGCGTGTGTGTGTGTGTGTTTAGAAATAGCTTCAGTAGGGTCCTTGCATTCCAGCGGCTGTTCTAACATGTTGTAAATACAAGGTGTTAGAGAAACATAGGAAGGGGGTGGTGGAAATCACTCAGACCCATTACAAGCACCGCTGGAGGGAGGACACAGGATGTAAGTTATCATAGATAAACAAGCCAGTTCACCTGCAATCAGGGCACAGACCAGTGAGTTTGATTTTCTTTTTTTTCATTTGAACTGAACAGAAAAAACCCAACCAACATGTGTGTGTGACATCTCAAGAAGTTTTCATTTAAGCCAGTGTATCATTTACATAACAGAAAGTAACTGTACAGAACTTTGTACCAGCTTGTTAATCAAAATGCCACTGCACTTTTCTCTTTTAAATATTTTATGTCTCATCTTGGGCTTAAGTGAATCTAAGACAAACCACAGCTTTCTACCTGATTAAGAGCTGTTTTTTTTTTTTTTTATTCCCACATCAGCCAGGGCTGGTGGCAATCTGCCTCAAGCCGGTGATCTGACAGCATTTATCTGGCATATGCAAACACTCCCATTCTGTAGTAGCCTATATAAAAGCATAACTTTCACCAAAACACTTCTACAACTCACATAATCACGCTCCACTCGTAACATTTAACACTCATAGACGTCCAACACCACGTTTGTCTGACATCCAGGTTAAGTAGGGCACATAATGCAAATGCTTTACAACAAACAAGTGCTGAAAGTGAAAATTTTAAATTAAAGACATTTCCACAAGTTAAATGAATAAAACACGATGCACTGCTGCAGACCTGTGAGAGCCAAAGATCGGCTTGCACCAGCATGTTGTGACACAAATTTAAGAGAAACACGCATTTTCCACTACACTTTCTATTTTAACCACGCTCACTAATAAAACTTGGCTGCTGTGTGAATGCGTAAACAAACCAATTCACGGAGCTGATAAGGAGGGGGATTACAAAAAACAAAACAAAAAAACACCAGCGGTGCAGAAAAAAAAAACACCTCTTCTAAAAACACGCTCACATGCAGTTTCCAAGTCCAATTCGTAGCGTTGTTAAACGGACATTTTCTTACCTGGACTCTGGCTGAGCAGCAAAGTTATTAGGGCGCCCCACAGCACCGCGGCCAGCTGCATCTTGTACCCCGCTTTTCTCTCGCTCTTCTCCGGGCTTCCCTTCCCCTTCTTCTTCTTTGTCGCTGCTTCTTCTACTTCTTCTCGTTCTTCTTCTTCTTCTTCTTCTGCTCTGCACAATTAAATATCAACGGGCTTCTTTTGCAAGAAGACGCTCCGGGCTTTCACCCTAACCTCATACCATGACTGACTTTTATCCCCCTTTTCTCTCCTCCGGACCTCCTCCTCCGCCTCCTCCTGTTCTAATGTGTGATAACGCGACAAAACCGGATTAAAAAGTTAACTCTGAGGGGAACAGCTCTGCTTCGCTCTCCAACATGTTGTGCTGTAGTTCCCGACGCTGGAGATACCAAAAGGAGCTGTGGGCTGCACCACATGCAACCTACGGGGGTGTTTACTATGTTTACCGCGGTATTTGTAACTTATAATGGGCTTAAATTAAGAAAAATGACTAATAATTGCTATATTAGTTATTATGAAATACAGCATAAACACTAAAACTCCCATTTAATTTTGTTTTTCTTTGTTGCATTTTTCCTCTCTCCTCTCTATATTCCCCTATCCCGTAGGAAATCGCCGCGTCCAAAATCTCTGCTCTCGTTGTGTCATTTGTTACAAGTTACGTCTTTTTAAAAGGCTGCTGGTCCTCAAAGGATACAAGTCAACGTGAGGAAACAGTTTCTCAAAGGAAATGTACTCTTTCTTTCTTTCTTTCTTTCTTTCTTTCTTTCTTTCTTTCAACGTTGTGGGTTCAAGAAAAAGAAGAGGACTTGGGGGGGAAAAGCTTCTCTGTTGTCACTTAAGTCAATGGAGGCAAATGACAGAGCAGCGGTTTTTACAGTGGGGTGTAATGACCAAGGGATGAGGTCATTACACAGTCATTATTCAGTACCACAGTTTCACAAAAAGTTACTGAGGGATGTTATGGTTGTACTAAAATGTACCTAACATCAAAAAAAGTCAACATAGAGACAGAATTTTTTTTCTCATTTAAATGACAAAAACTAAAATCAATATAAATAGAAGAGTTAGCCAATTTGCAGAAAAATTCAGTATAATCTTATTATCATCATATGAAGCAAGTTGTCTCCTACCAATTTTAAGTTTGAAAAACATCTTGTAATTTAGATTTTATTTATTTATTTTTAATTCTACAGCATGTACACAGTAGTTAGACTATAGGGCCATTTAAGCATGATCACAATACAGCTCTTGTACAATCCTGTAGCACTGTAGTTTTCATCCAACATACATCAGCTATTAATCAAAATAAAGTCTCTGCATTTAATCATTAAAAACTAGAAATGCACAACAAGCCCCCTTAAGATTATGTTCACACCAGCTGCTTAAAAGGAGCATTATAGTGTGTTAAAAGTTCAGTATAATCTCACCACTAGAATTAAGAAACACATCACATTAAACATCATAAACCAAGTAAGCCATGTTTAGCACCTTACACTAAAAGTTTCTGGATTTTGATGAGAAACATTTTACACAAAAAAATAAACAATAAACAATCAGCTTCAAATAATCTCTCCATTACTTTTACTCACAGCATAATCGTCAACATACTATACATATGAGCTGAATCATATCCAGATCAGTTAAAAAAATCTGTACAAGTGTGATATACTGTATCTTGAAAATACTTAATTGGGGATTCATACCACAGTCTGTGTTTGCACTAAAGGGAGAAATACAAAGTTTTCCTCCCTCCAGAGTGACTCAGCTCTGTTTCACGATGACAATGTGAAAAACAGGACACAGGATCTGACATTTTCAATAGTGATTTTACCCACTTTGTAATCCTGTCACACATTTGAAACATATGGTAAACTTGGGACTCCACAGTTATGTTAAATTTGTGGGACTTTTATATCAGTTCAACCTGACACCTTTTATGTTTCTGCACTTATGCCTGACTGCAGAGAGTGTTGGTACCAGTAGTAGCAGAAAAGAAAGATTGAAATGAAGATGTTCAAAGTGCAGGGTCAAGGCAGAACATGGCTTTAATATCAAAGTTTAGTCATGGTCAAAAATAAGAAATCTAATTTTACAATCATATTACAGCCTGGAGCGTGACGGTGTCAGTGTACGATTACTGTCTTTGATCATTTGTTGTGCTACTATTGATACAAATAAAACATGCTGGCAATGGTCTTTCTGGTCTCAATACACAATATTTGATGGTATAAATGAGTTGAAAGGTTTGTTGCTGCTATACAATTAAAATCAAATTGTAAACTAGCACATGTGTACATCCACATCTTCTTTCCCTGCATAGGAGGCTTTAGACCCCTACTTTGTAATTACGAGGCAGCTTTAGTTGGGATGTGAGCTCCCATCTTTCTAAACAGGACATCATCATTCAGCACACGCCTCCCCTCCACTCTCCTGTGGAGCATCCATCAGAGTATTACATTTCATCCCAATAAAAGTGGTCTGCGCCGTCACTTATTCCTGATTTGATACAGAGCATTTTAATGAACAATGCATTGGACAAAAGACAAAATCAGACACTGAACAATTTTCTGATTTATTATCTATGTTTGTAGATAATAAATTTATACTCCCTCAAGATGATTAATGCATAACAGGAGCAAATACTTCTAAGTAGAGTACAATAAGATTTTAACGGAATTTAAGTGCAGGGTATTATTAATAAGGGCATGGTTATATTTATTATTAAATACCCTAGACACCATCTAAAGCCTGAATTCCCTATTAGATTGTTATTTAAATATATATATATTTGGAACCATCTCAAATGTACAGTCCTTACACCTGCTGTGCATGAGTTCTGTCTCCCTCTTCAGGCAGTAGGAGTAATTACACAAACATTGTCGACATGTTTGTATCATATGCTCTGTGACACCTCCATGTACATAGAAATGGACAAAGCAAGCAGGACTCAAAAATGAGGGCAATGTGAAAGTGAAAAAAACACAATACTCCTGATGGCCACTAGAGGCTGGCTCCAAAAAACTCTGGCTCCAACTGAGTTCAATTCAAAAACCATCTTTTTCAGTCATGAAATACTCTGTCAATACATCTTTTCCACGAGTCATTCTGATGTCACTAGTTAAAGTTACGTGTCCTCGGGTTCAGGGATTAGACCCACCTCCTCTCTCTTCCCTTCATATCCAAATATGGTCACTTCTGGCTCCATACAACCAACATAGCAACGATCAAATGTCAATCTCCTGGCTTCAAATGTGAATCCACAAACCAATGGGTGGCATCACGCTTGCTTCGTTTATTCAATATACAGTCTATGGGCACTTCTCTTCTTCAGCTCAGCAAACCAATCATTGTTTGTTTACCTAAAATGCACCATTACCAATGCACTGGTGAGGTAATGTCACCACAGACACCTGATTAAAAACTGCAGTGACTGGTGTTGATGCTTTATCGACATTCTGTGAACCCATTTTTTTTAAAAGGCTTTAATGTAACAGACGTTCATTTATAAGAAAGAGTCCCAGATTGTAGTTATAGATTTAAGTTTTTGTGACTTTATATTTGGTGATTGACAAAGCAAGAGAAATGTATTACTATGGGTTCAAGAGTCAACTTAAATCACACATATGAGCCACTGTCAACAGAAGAGGATCAAGTCTTATTTCTGTTTATAGCACAGAAAAACAAAACATGGGCTACGAGGTTTGATATTGTCACATTGTCAGTGAACAATGTGGTCCAACCAGTTTTTATATCGTGTAAATTAGTAGTACTGTTAAAAAAAATATGTTTCTTTAATCCATCAAGAGTAAGAATGGAGTTATGAAAATCTTCCTTTGCAGTAATGATCTTGAACTCCATGTGGAACAGAGGAGTTTCGTAACCTGCGAAACAGACAATTTCACAACAATGGCCACTTTGTGCAGTGATTGATTGGTTTGACCTTTTCTTTCAAGTTTTGCCTTTTGATTCAATTTTCAAACCACAGAACATCACATAGAACAGGACAGGACATGAAAACACAACAATGGACACACAGGAGTATAAAGACTAAAATGAGTGTGCAGGAGGTTTGACTTGTCATTCTGTATAGTGTGTGTGTGAGGGTGTGTTACGTGCTTTTACCATTTTATTAATACATGTGTTTCATATTTCTGTCTTTCTTTATTTCCTTCTTTCATTATTTTTTCATTCTTCACTCTCTTTCAGAGTCCTTGGGATGAGATTGGGGACGGAGGGTGATGCAGCCAGGACTATAAACTGTAACAGCAGGCTTTTCACATCTTAGAGTAGACATTAACATTGGGTATAAACATCACTGCCTTTAGATGTGGTGCGATATTGTATGAACTAGTCAGTTTAAAGCACGCTGAGGTAATAATAAGATCATTACACTGAAGCACCTCATACATTTCAGAACTCTTCTTAGGATTATACAAGAGCTCCAGATTTCATTATGATGCACCACTAAGTAACCACAAGCTCCCGTGAGAATAATAAAAGTGATACGCTAAAAAATATGCGGTCATCGAAGCCAGCAGGGCCCAAACTTGTGACTTTTATGTATTCCCCCTCTGTGTAATATGCTGCCAGTTGTGGTGACTGAGCGGTGAGCTGATCCAGGATCAAGACCTGGACGGGCTGGGCAGCTGGCCTTCGCTTCAGTGCGAGCGGATAGCAGCTGTGGCCCCTTTCAGCTCCCTTCCTGTCTCTGGGTGAAGAGATGGAGACATTTAATTATAACCTGTGATTAATGTGTCCGCAGTGGGCCAGGAGCCTGTCTCCGCAGCACCGAGGGCTTTACGTTCAGGTCTCGCCTCACACACACACACACACACACACACAAGCACACACATTGAGAATGGCTTTGTATGCTCTAGTACACACCGCTTTAACAATCGTGTTGAAGAACCTTATCACTTAAAGTGCCAAAAAGTCCCACCGCTGCTCCTCTGCTACTTTTATTCTCTGTCGCTTTCTATGGCACCGCTGGTATCTGACACCTTTTGGCCAGTGCAACATATGGCTGTCAGAGTAACTGTGTGTGTGTGTGTGTGTGTGTGTGTGTGTGTGCTGGGAGAACAGCTGTGAGCTAATCACTTTAGCTTCCGCTGATAAATAAAGAAGTGAGCTGGGAGATGAGGAGGCCACCACAGATAGAAAATCAGGCAGGTGTTAGAAGTTTATTTATTTACTTTTTTCCATGTGTAGTATATATTTATATGTGTGTACGTGTGTGTGTGTGTGTGTGTGTAACAGAGACATGACCTTCTCTTGCACCACTTGTTTATATGAACAATTTTCCATGAGATTACCACTGGATTTGATTCATTTCCTGAGCAGCGTTCTTTCTCACACATACATACATACTCTCCCACATATACATACAAGTTAATGGACATAAATATACCACAGCAGTAACTTGAAACAGGGGTCACACACGGCATCATATAGACACTCAGTTATGCCAACGTACTGTAACTCCATCCGTTTAATGAGATCACACTGTTTTGCATGCTTTAGCCCAAAAACCACAAATCTATGTATATATTTTTCTTACTGTATTTATTATTGCAAGCATTCCAGAAAACCATCTTTTCCTGTTCATTTCATCACATTTTGAAAAGAAGCTTGTAGATATTTCATCTCATAAGTGACATCACTGTGGTGTCATAATGCAATGGTTAAAAAGGAGTGCTGAAGATGTCTTATTGTTGGTGAATTCAAAACTGCAATATTGAACTACTGCATGCTGTCAGCAGACTGGACATAAAACGTATAAATGAATCAGGAAAAAGTACTTTAATTTCAGTTTGTCTGTGGGTGTATTAAAAAATAATCAGTATGGAAAGTGTTTGAAATAGTCCCTGACGTTAGTAAATGTTTTTATTTAAAGAAACTTTCTGCTCTTTGATTTTCTTTTTCTTTTAACAATTTCTGATAGTTTTTAGAAATGGTTGCTTTATCATGTGTATTTGGATTGGATAATTTTAGCCTTTTACCAAACTTAAATAATCTAATCAGCATATCTACTCCAATCTGAATCCTCTCAAGCTCGTCTTTTTAATTAATTACTAAACAATTTTAAAAACCCTTGTGTATAATTTATAGAATTTCCAACGTGGCGCTCCCCAGTGGCAGAGTGAATAATAAGACAATATTCCAGACGATAAAGAGCTGAGATGTTAATTAATAAAATTCACGATATTAACAATTAAACTTTTAATTAATAATCAAGGATTATTAATTAGTATTTTTGTGTGTTGAATAATTAGGTGTAATGTGAAAGGAGTCACTCTCAGATTCAAACACATAGAGACTTTAATGGAGTTTTGAAGTGTGGTTTTCATTACGTTTTTCTTTTAACAATACATTTGCTGTTTGGTTGAGCCTCAGTATTAGCAGTTAACTGCTGTTCCAAAAACAAGCACAGTACAACACCTGCAACATTTACAGCAGCAGCTAAAAAAGCATAGACCATAGAGTGTACACAGAATAGATGAAGCTAACGTCACATTACCCATTGATCTGTGGACTCGCACTTTAAATCCAGGAGTTTGGCATTTGGATATCGCCATGTTGGTTGTTTGGAGCAGGAAGTGACCATATTTGGATGTGAAGGGAGGAGTGATGAGGCAGGTCTGACCCTTAAACCCGATGTGTATGAAGCTCAAACTTGATTAAACTAACCACACCCCCTAAGGCTAATACCTCCTTAACCATGAAATTATTTTCAGATCGACCACCTGATCACTAGTAATAAGAGTTGGCTTTAGCAAATGGAATCACTTGTGGAAAAAAATATATTGACTGAGTATTTCATAGTCGAAAATTAAGATTTATGAATTCAAGTCAATTGGAGACACAGTTTTGTGGAGCCAGCGTCTAGTGGCCATCAGGAGTATTACATCTTTTTGCACTTTTACATTGGCCTCACTTCTGCGACCCAATGGCTTCATCCATTTCTATATTATGATCTGATTTCTGTATAATGATCATGGTTTCATTAAATGAAAACAAAGATGGCTCCAAATGAAGGCTAATGCTGCTCTCTGTGTTTGCTGATGGGTGATTATTTTTCCCCTTCTCTCTCCTCTCTCTTTCTGTTTCTTCTGGCCATGATGTAACCAGAGACACCCTTATTAAATTTAGCAGGGGAACCCGACCACACCACAGTTCACATGGCCAGGACTGGCTGCTGTGCCACCACACACACACACACACACACTGATACACTGCTGTGGTGTGGTCCGGAGCCCAGCAGCCTGTTCTGTGGGCCGTCTAACTACAGGGCTTTTCTGCGTGAGGTTTATTTTTGTGGATGCTCTGCTCTCTCCATGTTCTCCTCATACAATGGCCTCGTTTACATGTGGCCAAAATCAAACACACACGCTGACATGTACGCGGGCTTTCACCTCTCTCCGTTGTTGGCCTTTCTCGAGGCACGGAGACTCGGTTTTTGACCGCATGGCTTGTCCTCAGTCTCAATGAGAAGGGCCTTTATTTTCAAAAGTAAAGCTGGTGTTATTTTTGATCCCATCGTAACTTGTCCGAAAGGAGCGTGCTAGTGTTAATCAGTCTTTTAGAATACATTTCACATGGGATGAGATTTTGTGATCATGTTTGAAAAGTTGAACAAAAGCAAATTTGCTTTGTTTCTGCACATGAATTCATTGACTGTGTTGATTGCAGTGAAATTAAACTTTTTTTTCTGGGACATTTTTCTATTACAAATAGTAATGCTGGCTGATTGCTGGCAAATACTGTGTGCAGACACAAGCATGTTAACCCAGGATCAGAGTCAATCTCTTAGCCGAGGGATTACTTTCACCTGTTAACACATCCAGTCTCTTATACGTGGGTTTGGTTGGTTTTTAATTGAGTTTTATACAAACACATTTTACAGGAATCAGATTTACGTTGATATCTTTCAACACGAGTGATCCGGCATTAACATCGGCAGTCGGAGCAGGAGAGATTTAGACATGACTGTACATAATCAGCACCTACAGTACACAAACAAACACACACTTGTTCCTGCAGGTGTACGTATTGTAAACGAATCTGCGCGGTCACACACATGTAAACACATGCACATTCTTGCAAAGCACACACTCTATACAGACTCACACACCTGGCCTGTTGGCATCACGTCTTAAAAAGCCCATTTGAAAGCCATCAGATCTTCTATGACTCACAGTGCCGGAGGCGCCGCTGCTGCCAAAGAGGCCCCGGCTCTGAGTCTGCACGCCCAGAGGGAGCACACCTAGACCTGCATTGAGGAGAGGTGAAGCTTGTGCAGCTCTGGAAGGGGCAGGGCTCAGCTTTATGTTAAAGCCACTCGAATGGAAACAGAGGCCAGGAGCTTTGATATGGTTTTGTGGGCAGAATTATCTCTGAGGGCGAGATTAAGATTTTGAAGTAGGATAAATTGCTGCTAATCATCCTGCACCTTCTCAAAGTGTCATATGCACGCATACATGAGTCTAATACTGTAAGATGAATTTTGCAGTGGTACTGCAGGGAAACTGGATACCAATTAGAAAAGTACCGGGGGAGGAGAGTAATGATTTCTGAGATATGTGATCTCAATGCAGCCGTGAAAGTTACAAAGTAATCATCAAACTTTTAACTGTTGAGCTGAAAAGTGAAAGTTTCCCTGGGTAATCACTGGTTCAACAGCTCTGACCATATATATGAGGCAAGGCTTGACAGTATTTTAAAATATTTCTGACTTAATTGCTGTTGAAACAAACAAAAATCAAATGTATGGGTAAATAAACTTACAAGCATATAGTCATACATTTTCAGTCATCAGCCTTCATTTAATATTGGGCCCATTTATCAAAGTTTTTTTCTTAAAAACTTCTCAAGTAAAACCATACGTCCAATTCCCCAAAGCCTTTTGAAAGTGTTATTAAACTGCATAAATGTTTGTATCTTTGTTTTTAGAATGATGAATCCTAATCCTTCGTAAGAGTTCCTAATTTGCATATGTAAATGAGAACATAATATAAATGTAAATGTAAACACAGTGAAGCACCTGACGTAAGAAAACCCTGAGTAATTGTGAAGTGGAGGAGCTGCTGCAGGAAGTGAACAACAGTCAACGAATAAAGACGAGATAAAAATGTTCACTAGGGATGAACGCAGAAGATATCCAAGTTGTGAAAAAATCCAATCAGAGCAAACCATTTGAGGGTAGGTTGATTGCTGCGTCACCTATTTGCATTCGGTTTAATTTGCTTAAATAAACACAAGAAAATTGCCTGTGAAAAAGGTTCGTTGACGAATATTTTTTCGTCAACGAAATTAACACCGGGTACTTGATATGATAGATTAACACAATAAAAGATACATTAGATGATTACTCATATCTCATCCTGTCTCACCTTAACAATGGCAACAATCTCTGAGACACTTATAAATGAGGATATGCATGAAAACCTGTGCTGTGTTTCTTTCTTCAGCCAAATGTATTTTAAAGCCTTTATTTACAAACTGCTGTCCTTGGACTTGGACCAAGAGCCAGTAAACCAGGACAGCAATAACCACAAACATGTCAAAACACACGTGCATAAGAATACTCATGAGTGTTTATCAATTTTATTTTCACCTACAAACAATTACCGGAGAAGAAATTATTTGTGAATGTCAGAATCTTCACAAGTTGGGATTGAGTACAGATCTCAGTCATGAATGTGGCACATTGGTATCAGTCTCGGAGTCGGACCACAACACTCACCACACTTTCAAAAAATAGCTAATTCTGCAGTGTGAGCTTGTATCCTTTTTGTGATAATCAACATTTTCCACAAATGTAGTTTTAGGCACAAAAACAACTTTTTATCCCACTGAATCCCACTGAAACCTGACGACAGATGACTGAGGCAAACACTACAGGATTTACTGGAGGCAAAATATCCCCTTAACTATTGCACTGAAACAATTTTTATTTCTTATTAGCTCTGTTCAGATCATAAAGAGTCATCTCTGGTACAACCGTGCTTTTCATAACACGTTGTGGTTTGGGGCAGTAAGATAATAAGGCATTGTGTTTGCTATTGGAGCGTGTATTTGGGTAATGTTGAGCAGCTTGTTTGTTCGCTGCTGGCTGCCTGGCCTGTGGAGGGCTGCAGCACAAATCCAGCACTGGCCGAATGCGTCACAGCCCCGACCACAAGGAATGGGACCAAATATTGACATCCAGCTCTGAAAGCCAGAGCTTGCTATAAAGCTCACATGTTTACCATAGGACTGCTGGTGATTTAGTGTCCCTGCATCCACCGGGCTCCACCCCGAGTGGAGACACTTTCTTCTGCCTGCCCAGCAGCCTCTGCTACATTTCAGCATGGTTTACAGACCATCTCCTCAGCACCACTAAACCTGCCAGTGATCCATTACACAGCATGGATGTTGACCAAACAGTCAGCGATTAGTGATTTAATTAAGAATATGCATGAGTGTTCTAGTAAGTTACTCTCAATGTAGAAATAACTTGTTTGTTTACACCTGTAAATCTTTCTCTTCTTTCCTTAATGGAGGCATGAGGATGACAAGAGTTGCTTTATTTGAATATTCACATAAAAAACTAGAAATCACTTGTACCCCTTTTCTACTAAAACAAGAACGGGTCCTATGTCCGGGCTGGTGCTAGTCCTGGTGGTTAGTTGGTTCAGATCCTGTTTCTCCTATGAACCGGTTTGCTTTTCCTCTGGCAAGGAGCCAGGTTGGGGCCGCGTCACCGTAACAGGTCAGTACATCACTGCCAGTGACGTGCAGGCAGGGTAGGCAGTGCCTACCAAAGGCTGAATTGAAATGAATGAAATATTCATTTTGATTATTTGTTTAATTCCAATACAATTATAATTTATTTTTCAAATTCCGATAGCATATGGTACCTATAGGTTTGAAAGTGTCCGCAGTTTCTGCTTTTCATCGCCCAAATGACTACACACCGCTATCTCCTGGTTTTGCAGAGAGGCTGCACAAGTCACTCACTCCTGCGCTGTATTACGGTGAAGGCCACACCCTCTCCCAAAGGCAGACTGCTGCTCTGCCTTTCCCCCTCATATCAGCGTATTGATGTGTTTGCGCATGCGCAGTCAGTTCCCCAATATGAAAATCATTTATGTAAAAAGGCAGATCGCTACGCTGCCTCTGGACGTAACCGTGCTATGCTAAATGCTATACGTACGTTCACAGTGCATTCGTGAATTGATACAGCGCTGCTACGCTCTCTAGCTAGTTGGCGGGATAACAGGCGAGATGACAGCGCTTGAGACAATAAAGAAGTTTTCACAACTTTGTTTTGAGGAAAAACGACAGCTTTTAAAAGATGGGAGACCAACACCTGAGCTACCAGAGCTTCAGCAAAGGAAAGGTCAGACAATAGTTTGTACTTTGCCTCCTTCTGTTGTGTGATTACAGCGGTGGTCATTTTGTAAGCACTACGGTGTGTATGTGGTAAAATATGGTGTTTTATGAATCTGAAATTTCTCTTATTATTGTCAGGATAACCGTGTGAATGACATGAATTAAGAGGAAGAGGTGCTGCATATTTTGAATACGTGCATAAGCCTGTTGTTGTAAAGGTTTTGGCTGTTACATGAATTTGGGATGCTCTGCCATCCGAGTTGTTGTTGTCATTTTCTACGTGTTTATGTGTTTCCAACACAAAGACGGATGCGCTGCCGTGTCATGA
>OOFC01015409.1:0-11023 GCA_900323345.1 Pseudochromis fuscus
ACCGCTCTTAAGACCTCTAACAAGTACAGTATGAAGAGAGAAGGGAAAAGAGCTCAACTCATCATTCACGGCTTGACAGAGAAGGATGCGGGACAGTACCGCTGCGTGGCTGGTGGTTCACAGAGCACCGCGCATGTAAAGGTAGAAGGTAAGTTAAACTAATCTTTATCTAAACTAAATGTATTACACTTTTCTGTCTATAACTAATCGTGTCCTTGTATTGAAGTGCGAATGCTGAAGTTGGTCAAACACCTTGAGCCGGTGGAAATCGAGGAGGATGGGATTGCCACTTTCTCATGTGAGCTCAACTATGTGGTCGCCAATGTGGAGTGGCTCGTCAACAACGTCCGCCTCTATTCCAACGCCATCAACAAGATCCAACACATGGGCACCATGCACAGCCTCATGGTCAAGAAGCTTCGACCACAAGAGAGCAGGGTCACCTTCAAAGCAGGCCTTCTTAGTGAGACAACCACCTTGAAGGTCAAAGGTCAGCTATAACTAAAGTGCATGTTTAGGTTTAACTGTATGTCTGGTCAAAGCTAAGATACATGGACAACATTGAAATTGTGTTTTATTTGTTTTGTGGCTCCAGAGCGCCCAGCTGTGTTCCTGAGGTCTCTGGAGGATGTAGTTGGAGAGGAGCAAGGGGAAGTTTGCCTGCAGTGTGAAATTTCCAAAGAGACCGTGACGCCTGTTTGGAGGAAGGATGGTATGGTTCTGACGGCTGATGATAAACATGAGCTTCTCCAGTTTGGGAAGTCCATGGCACTGATCATCCACGCACTGAGCAAGGACGATGCTGGACAGTACACCTGTGACCTGGGCACCAGTCAGACCAAGGCTAAAGTTACAGTTCATGGTGAGTCGTAGGAAAGAATAAACACTGCCTGGTTATTTAGGATGAGGTCTGAACCTAGAAAGTCAAGTGTTGTATCTACATTAGGTTACCTACCTTTAAAGTTATCACCAGGTGTGTTTGACTTTTGCACAATTTAGCACTTGCAGATCTCAATATGAACGGCATAAGCCATTGAAAACAGATGCATCTCCTTTAATAAATCTGCTTTGTCTTCATATTTACAGATTTACATATTACCATTCTTCAGCGTTTGAAGACGACTGCCATTCTGGAGGGTGAAAACTGCACTTTTGAGTGTCATCTCTCTCATGATCTTGATGATGAACCTTCTTGGACAATCAACGGGCAGGTGGTGGTTACCAACAGCCGTATTCAGCTCATCAGCAATGGCCGCAAGTATAAGATGTCCATTAGAGATGCTGTACTTACTGATGCTGGAGACGTGGTCTTCACAATTAAAGACCTAACCTGCAGGACCATGCTCTTTGTCAAAGGTGAATAGCTGTTCCTCTAAATTAAAGCAATGTGTGGATAGTTTGAAATTTAACATTTGATAAATATTAGTGTGACTGCAAGTGAATCAGAATCAGAAAGGTCAGTGGACATTTTCCCGCCCTCAGAGAAGCCAGTGCACATCTTCAGGGAACTTTTGAATGTCAAGGCAGTGCCCGGTGAGGACGCAGAGCTGAGCTGTGAACTCACCAAACCAGAAGTCACCATTCGTTGGCTGAAAAATGGGCACCTGATCAGGCAGAGCCCCAAGTATGAGATGAGTGTGGAGAAGAACCTGGCACGACTGGTGATAAAGAATACCACCATCCGGGACTCTGGAGAGTACTGCTGTGAGGCTGAAGGTGTTGCCTCCCGTGCCAAGCTGGACATCAGAGGTAGATTTAGTTTTTATTTTTGCTTAAATTGTTAGTCCCACTGAGGCAGTGATTTATTTCTCAAAAGAGACCAGTGTGCATACAAAACTCACAACATTTACATTAGTCTTTCGTTAAGAAAGGTACACACCAGTGTAACTGAAAATACTGAAGTATTAGGGCGGCTGTGGCTCAGGTGGTAGAGTGGGTTGCTTGTGAATCGTAAGGTTGTGGGTTCAATCCCCGGCTCCTCCTGTCAACATGTCGAAGTGTCCTTGGGCAAGACACTGAACCCTGAGTTGCCACCCAATGGTCGCTAGCGCCTTGCATGGCAGCTTGGTAGCCATTGGTGTGTGAATGGGTGAATGAGTTGCCTTGTAAAGTGCTTTGGGACCTAGCTAAGGTCATAAAAGCGCTATATAAATGTACTCCATTTACCATTTTACTATTTGTCAGATAATCAACACTGGTCTTCAAAATTAATCTAATACCCAGACAGATCCCCATGTATTTGTCCTGCTTAAATATGTGTGATAACAGAAATCTGTAACATTTCATAAATGGACTGTAGATTTTAGAAGACCAAATTAAGGGATGAGCGTATACCACATAAAATAGTATCATCAACATACATTCGAGTGGCAGATATACTATTTATCTAGAAGAAGAATAAATGAGGACTAAGACTAGATCCTTGTGGGACACCTCTACTAACATTAAGAAGTTTTAATTTTGAACCATTTGATACTATATTCTCAATTCATTCATTGAGTTTATGTCATTCTAAAAGGGAATGTTTACATCCATGTAAAAGTTATTCTTTAGATAGGAAGTAAAATAGAATCGATTGGTCTATTAACAGTGTTCAACCAAAATTCACTGTAATCAAGAACACCTAATTCAGCTGTAGTGCTAGGGCATGATTAAAATCCATCAATAAGTAAGCAACGAGGCACAGATTTCTCATCACTTCTAGTTTTCTAAGCGTTACTTCTCATTTCAGAACTCCAGCACACATTTGCGAGGGAGCTCAGAGAAACTCGAGCAGAGGAAAAGGGTAAGGTGACCCTGGAGTGTGAGACCAGGCGTCCAGCCAAGCGTGTGACCTGGCTGAAGGGCATGGTAGAGCTGAGGTCTGGCAGGAAGTATGTCATCAGGCAGAAGGGCGTGGTGCTGTCCCTAACCATCACCTGTCTGGAGAAATCGGACACGGATATTTACACATGTGATGTCGGTACCATGCAGAGCCGGGCACAGCTGACTGTGCAGGGTGAGATCATTGTGCAGCAAACATTGCATCATCAATATTTATTTAAATTCAACTGGGGAGTTCGGTCCTCATTGTGGGCTTCGTCAGACACAAATAAATTCACATTAAGTAAATATTGGACAACAAAATGAAAGAATAAACATTTAACAGCTGACATATGACAAAGACAAACACTTTATGTCAAACTGAAAATGTTAGGCTAAGAATATAATGCCAAGTTTTATAATGATTGATTATAATGGTCAGTAAAGTATTTGTGACTCTTCCACCTCACAGGTCAGAGGGTGTTGATCCTGGATGAACTAGAAGATGTTGAGTGTCTCGAGGGGGACACAGTCACATTCAGGTGTCGAATCTGTCCCAGTGACTACACTGGGGTCAAGTGGTATCTGGATGAGACTCTGCTTTATACCAATGAGCTCAATGAGATCCAGATTATTCCAGGAGGCTACCACACCCTCACATTTAAACAGCTTGCTCGTAAAGACACTGGCACTATTTCGTTTTCAGCAGGGGACAAAAGATCCTACGCCTCGCTGCTGGTTAGAGGTGAGGCTTTGATTTTCCTACGTTTAGATGTGTATTTTCCTTTGATTTAGTGCTGATTTCATGCCATCTCTTCATCTTACCAGAGAGGCGACCCACCATTGTTAAGGCTTTGGAGGACTGTGAAGCTATTGAAGGAGGTGGTTTGGTTTTGTCCTGCTTGACTTCCAAGCCGTGTCACATCCTGTGGTACAAAGATGGCTGCCTGATGTGGAACTCCTCCAGATACTTTGCCGCTCGTTCTGGCTGTGAGGCTCGGCTGACCATTCGGGAGGTCTCCAACGGCGATGCTGGGGTGTATGAGTGCAGTGCTGGATCTGTTACAACAAGGGCTGTTGTAACTGTCAAAGGTATGGATATGAATGTGCTGTCTATTGTTGTCTGTTGAATGTATGGGATTACATGGGAAAATTAAACTATTATGTTTCTATGTTTTCTTTTTCAAGCCATCCCAGCAGAGTTCATCCAGCTTTTGAAGACTATGGAGGCCAAAGAAGGAGAAACTGTTACACTGACCTGTGAATACTCTCTGCCTGGGGTCCAGTACCACTGGAAGAGAGGTTTTGAGAGCATCAGGCCTGGAGACAAGTATGTAATGAAACAGAGGAAGACGCTCAACTCCCTCACCATCAAAGCTCTGAGGCCTGATGACTCAGGAGACTATACATGCCAGTGCAGAGATCATCGCACAACAGCAAGTCTCAAAGTACATGGTAAAGCTGTTTTCAGTAAACGTACATTTATGCAGAAGAAATTGCAGGATTTTTTTTTTTTTTATTAATCTCAATTAAAATGTTTACCGTATTTTCCGGACTATTGAGCGTACCTGTCTATAAGCCACTATTGAATTTATTCGAACAGTTTCATGTGGTCCACTCTGACCGGGTCTTATGTGACGAGGCTAAATGTATCGGCGGCACGGAGCTTGCTAGCTTGTAAAAAGCTAACTAGCTTCGTGCCACCGATACTGAGCCACACTGGTGTTTAAGCCGCAGGGTTCAAAGCATCAGAAAAAAGTAGCGGATTATATTCCAGAAAATACGGTAATCTTTAGTGTGTTTTGGCTGCTTGATCTGGCTCTCTTCATATCTTGTCGGTATTTTGAATGTTACTTCTTTTTTTCCAGCTATTCCCATTACTTTCACGCAACAATTGAAGAACATGCAGGCCGAGGAGGGCAGCAGTGTCATATTACGCTGTGAAATTTCCAAACCTGGAATACCAGTAGAATGGAGGAAAGACCATGAGCTGCTGAGGAATGGGGTGAAGTACCAGATCAGGAAAAGGGAGACCACCTTGGAGCTCCTGATATGGAAGCCTGTGCCTGAGGACAGTGGTGTCTACTGCTGTGTGTGTGCTGATCAGATGACGTCTGCCACTGTCAAAGTCACTGGTAGGAATTCATTGAGCTGATGGGTGGATGGATTTAACTATAAACCTTGATAAAGACTCATCCATATTTAATTATCTAAGCTATGGTCATAAATGTTTCCTCAGCTCTTCCAGTCACCTTCAAGCAGAAGCTGAGGAATGTGCTGATCGAGGAGAGCAACACAGCAACGTTACGCTGTGAGCTGTCCAAACCAGGCCACACTGTGGAGTGGAGGAAACGGGGGGATGAGGTCATCAGGAACGGAGAGAAGTATCAAATGCGTCAGAGAGACATGCTCATTGAACTGAGGATCTTTGATGTGACACTTGAAGACAGCGACATCTACACATGTATCTGTGGAAACATAGAGACCACTGCTACTCTGACTGTGAATGGTAAAATGTGATTTGTTATAACTAATTTATTAGGTTCTAATTTTTAAATTTTTAAACCAATATAATTTTACTTTAGATCATTGAGGTCACTTTTGTATCCAATATGTCCACTATATCACATAAAGACTTACGATACGATATGATACGATACGATACGATACACTTTATCGTCCCCATAGGGAAGTTTGTTTTGAACTCGTATGCTGCGCACAACATGCCTCTACAATAATAAAACAAACAACATGATTAATTGCACATATTCCACATTGTACATTCTGAAATATTGCACATAAAAAAGCAAACACATATAACACACACACTTATAGCAATGGATGCACTTCTATAGCAAAGTAGCACAATACTGCATAAAAAAGGCACCAGTGTTGTACTTACTTTGTTTTCCTCTTGTAGCTCTTCCCATCACCTTCAAGCAAAAGCTGAAGAATCTTCAAGTGGAGGAAGGACACAACATCACTCTGTACTGTGAGATCTCTAAGCGTGGTGTCCCGGTGGAGTGGAGGCTCGGAGGAGATCAGCTGGAGAATGGAGAGAAGTACCAGATAAGACAAAGGGATTATTCTCTGGAACTGACCATCAGAGATGCAGTACCAGAGGACAGTGGGGTGTACACCTGTGTGTGTAGAGAGCAAAGGACAAAGGCAACTGTTAAAGTTATCGGTATGTGTTGTGTAGTATGTGGGCTTCATATATTAAGCTTCCTCTAAACCCCATCTTCACTGGTCTTGCCTGTTTTCACGTACAAATTGCATCTGTGTTTGTTTTCTACAGCGGTTCCTGCTACTTTTAAAGTGAGCTTGAAAAGCCAAGAAGCTGCAGAGGGCAGCAGTGTGACGTTACACTGTGAGCTGTCAAAGAAAGGAGTCTCAGTTCAGTGGCAGAAGGAGGGACAGGTGCTTGCTGAGGAGGTGTCTCGAGGAAAGTACCAGATGAAGCTCGAAGGAAAGACGGCTCTGCTGAGCATTTTCAATCTCCAACCAGAAGATGCTGGAAAATACTGTTGCATCACAGGAGATGAGAAAACCACTGCTGAAGTCAAAGTGAAATGTAAGTTTGAAAGTTGATACAGTGGTCATTAGCCTTGAGGAGTTTTATCTTCTGGCTATAAAAGTTTTGCATTACATAATCAATTTAAATATCAACCCCTTAAGCCCTGAGCTCTTATTTTGAAATTTCAACGAGAGAAAAGTACCAGAGATCAGTCTCAGGATTAAAAGTTAAATTATATGGTTACAACCATGTAATTTGGATAATAATATCTAAAAAGATTTTATTATGAGTAATACATGTTGTCACTGTTGATTACATTAGATTTCAAATTAATGTGTACACAATGAATAATTCAATAACCTAAAATCCCTTTACAATAGTACCTAATTATTATTGCTTGAAGGGAAAAACAGATGATAATTGTGTACGGTTGTTTTGTTGAAAAGTGTAAATGACACATTGCAAATCACTGTAATCACCACCCACCAAATGTTTTCTCTAAAATATCCATTACAGTGCTTCCTATTACATTTAAACGGGAGCTCCAGCGACTGGTGGTAACAGAAGGGGACGTTGGACTTTTCTGCTGTGAACTCTCCAGACCTGGAGCACCAGTGGAGTGGAGGAAAGGCAGAGTCATCCTCAAGCCTGGAGGGAAATACGAAATGAAACATGAGGGACACCTCACCAAGCTGATCATCAACAACGTGGAGGAGAGTGATGGTGGAAAATACACATGCAAGACTAAAGACAGCCAATCAACTGCTGAGCTCATAGTCCACGGTGAGACAAAATATTCCCATGACCAACAACATGGTTTGTAAAAGCACATTTCTTCCCTTTTTGAATTTTTATTATATATCATGTATTCAACAGAATCACCTGAGCGCAGACGTCAAAGAGGTCAGCCTCACTATGTGTGAGCTCCATTATGTAGCTTCACAAAACCATGATCTATTATCCTGCTTTTCGCCTAATGTCACAGTACATTGTGTGTACTGTACATTGAACTTCAAGCAGTGGGCGAAAAGTAAAGATAGAGTTTAGGAAGAAGTGTATCATTTGGGTGTGAACGCAGCAGCTTTCCTCAATGTAATTTTCTTTTGTAGCAGTAGTTTATTCATGTAAGTCACATTACATGTCAAATAGTTTAGTAACGATTAACTCACCACCTGGATTATAACGGATTACTATATAATCTGTTATAAGTGGGTAGTAAATAGCCCCTATGACTCCTCCTGTTGCTGAAATCACTGCTGCAAATCCATTATTTCATTCATGTCCTTGATTATCATGTTTCCTCTTATTTGAACAGACATCATACACCATATAACAACCTTCATGCAGGTTTTATTATAGTGTGATTTTTAATTCTAACCATAGTGGCTACTTCGTTATGATGTGGAGTACTGTTATGTGACTTTTCTTGGGTTCTTGGTTGTTGACAGGTTTGCCGCCTAGTTTCAAGCTGCCGCTGGTAAACCAGGAGGTGACAGAGGGCAACAGTGTGGTTCTTCGCTGTGAGCTCGACAAACCTGCTCCCGCGGTGGAGTGGAGAAGAGGAGGAGAGCTGCTGAGGCATGGAGACAAATACCAGATGAGGAAGAAGGAGCTGCTGGTAGAGATGAAGATTGTCGAGCTCAGCCTGGAGGACACTGGAGACTACACCTGTGTATGTGGAGAACAGAGGACAACAGCTGCTATCATGGTGAATGGTGAGTGCTGCTTTCACTGAACTAAATTACATTTTGTTACTTTAGTGTTTTTGAGAGTGTCTACACTGTACATAAAAAATCTGTAATTTTGTGGAATTTGTTTCTGTTTTATTCTGTTCTGCTTTTTTGTATTTTTATAAAACACACAAAATATCAATATCATTTTAAAAAGGAGTTCAGTTTGTCTAAAGTCTGATGTAAAACTGAATTTTAGAAAACCTGTAATTGCCGATGGCCATGACTTTTCCGTTTTTTGAATATTTAAATAAAGAAAATACTTTTAGAAAAAATAATTTCCCAAATAAATTGACCTTTAATACTGTGTTCACATTTTTAGAATTTGACACAATTAGTCACAATTAAAGTAAGGCACTGATTCTGTAAGTATACAGACTTGCTTGCTAAATGAATCTTGAATAAACCTGGATTTTTTTTTTCACTACAAGTAAGAGCAACAAATATTATCAATACTTTTATCAGTTTCATTTTTTCAAAACATGTAAATATTCTTTGTTAAACAATAAAAATGCTAAAGTTACACAAGGTCTCATGTAAAATTAACCTTTGTCACAACTATCAAACTATTACATTAACATTTATATTTAACATGATAACATAATGGGACATAAAACAACGTAATGTTGTGGAATATAAGCTAATGTCACATTATAATGTAACATATTTATAATGTTATTAATGTTATTTTCTATGGTTTTACTGTAATTCCTTTGCACTACCTGCTGGGAAATTACAGTTTTCTAAAGTTTTTTATTTCTACACTACAGATATTTATCGTCTTCAGTAAAGTAATAGTTTCTCCTGCGTTATTTTTCCAGAACGGCCAATCAGATTCCTTCAAGAACTGAAGAATATTCAGGTGCAGGAGGGTAACGGAGTGACGCTCTGCTGTGAGCTCTCCAAACCTTGGATCCCAGTGCAGTGGAAGAAGGGAGATAATGTTCTGACTAATGGGGAGAAATATCAGATGAAGCAGAACGGCTCTACGCTGGAGCTCCTCATCAGGAAGAGCCTCCCTGAGGACAGTGGCACATACAGCTGTGTTTGTGAGGATATACAAACTACAGCCACCATCATCATTACTGGTGAGAAACATTATAGCAAAAAAGAATTATGGCTTCAAAAGGTGCGTGTTGTTCAGTGTTTTGTAATGTTTCTTACTCTTACTTCTCAGCAATCCCAGTGACCTTCAAGCAGAAGTTGAAGAACCAGGAAGCAGTGGAGGAGGGCGTGGTGACACTACGCTGTGAGCTTTCTAAGTCAGGAGTCCCAGTGGAGTGGAGGAGAGACGCTCAGCTCCTGAAGGAGGGAGAAAAATATCAAATGAAGCAAGAGGGCCGGGTGGCTGAGATGATGATGAGAAATTTAACTCTGGCAGATGCTGGGGAGTACTGCTGTTTCGTTGGAACTGTTGTCACTTCAGCTGACATCAAAATAAGAGGTAATTATTACATGATACACACTGTTCAGCTGGGAGATTTATGTCCTAACCCCAGTGAGACATTTAATCCCCTATAAAGCAAACATGGTAGATACATTAAGAAATATCATGTAGAAAAATGAGAGTGAGCTTCCTCCAAATTTTTTTTGTAGCACTTCCTGTTACATTTAACCGAGACGTTGAGAACCTGGAGGTGAAGGAGGGAGACAGTGGAGTTTTCTGCTGTGAGCTCTCCAAACCTGGAGCTCCTGTGGACTGGAGGAAAGGCAGAGTCATCCTCAAGCCTGGGTACAAATATGAGATGAAACAAGAGGGACGTCTCACCAAACTGATCATCAACAACGTGGAGGAGAGCGATGCTGGGAAATACACCTGCAAGACTAACGACAGCCAATCAACTGCTGAGCTCACAGTCAAAGGTAAAATATAGATACCACACTGACAACACCATGAGACACTACTTAGGTTTTCACTTTTTATGATATGGACCTTCTTGATTGACAAAAACACACATCAAAAACCTAGTTTGACAGAATTGAATTAGAATAAGATAAACCTGCCAAAGAAAATGTCCTCTCTTTGGTCCTTCACCCTGCAGCTCCACCTGTCACGTTCAAGACAAAGTTAAGGAACCAGCAGGTGGAGGAGGAGAACAGTGTGACGTTGAGCTGTGAGCTGTCCAAGCCTGGCCTAGCAGTGGTCTGGAGGAAAGGGGAAGAGCTGCTGAAGAATAATTTCAAGTACCAGATTAAAAATCGAAACTGCATCATGGACCTGACCATCAAAAACGCTCAGCTGGAGGACAGCGGACTCTACAGCTGCATCTACGGAGACACAAAGACCACGGCCAATGTTACAATTACACGTAAGGGAAGACAGTCAATGAAAGGAGGAAATATTATCATGCACAAACCAGTTGAAACCTAGCCTGTGTTATTTGTTTTAAAAAATTATACAGTGCTTGTGTCCACTTGCATGAACTTTGATTGTTTCCCACATCCACAGCTATTCCCCTCACTTTTAAAATGGGTCTGAAGAACCAGGAGGCGGCTGAAGGAGGCAACGTGTCCCTGCGCTGTGAACTGTCCAGGGCTGGGGTCCCGGTGCAGTGGTGGAAGGGAGAGGACCAGCTCTATCATGGAGGAAGATACCAGGTGACACTGAAGGGGACGGTGGCTGAGATGACCATCAGAAACATCCTGCCGGAGGATGTTGGAGAGTACAGCTGTGTGTTTGGTGAACAGAAGACGACGGCTGAAGTGAATGTGAGAGGTATTTAAAAAATCTCCCGTTTTGTGTTGTCTTACACCAAGCAACAGGTAACACTAAATGATCAGTTTAATCACATGTTGTGTTTGTTGCATCTTTTTTGTTGCTAGCGTTCTCTTTTATATTGTTTATTTAATTACATAACTAGATATATACTTTCCGCATACGCATGTGCGCGTTGGTGCGCGAGGGTCCGAGTCACGTAAATGTAGTCATCGAACACGTCAGCAAGCGCTCGAGCGGACAGGTAGGGACAGGCGC